>JAJOOH010008905.1:0-15687 GCA_029582605.1 Solanum gracilifrons
GGTTAACAATTAGTATTAATGATGAATTTAAGCTAAATTCTTGTATAAATGAACATTAAGAATGTTCCTAATTCTCAACGGTCATTGAATGAAATAATAGTTGATAACTACAAAGTAAGGTATGTAGAAATTTTCTTTTGCAGTTAAATCGGAGCCATTTAATCATCTTTGTATACTCATTTTGGTATGGTTACATGTTAAATATCACATTTTTGGACCTAATAACATAAAGTTTAATCATTACTTTAATTACCAAACCAAGTTTTGTTGTCCAAATTTTGCAGGTTCATGGAATGTCTAATCATTTTACATACGATAAAAAAGTTATTTAAATAGATTGACTGTTCATATATATGTGATTTAATATAACTCATACCTTATATAATATTTTCACAGAACTCAATTGTGCCAACATATTTTTATTGTGTCTTCTTTAGATGCAGAGGTTGGAAATGCAATTCACAGAGGTTAATATGAGAACATTTATAATTCTAGGACAATTAAAAATAGAATGGTACCTTTATTTCATTCCATAAATAATGCAATGAACTACATCGGAGATCAAGATGAGCAAGCCTTCTGGGATTAAAATTTTCTGGCAATAACTTCCAAGGATTCCTATGCCAGACAAGCCAACACAAGTTGTTGGAAAGGTACTCAATAGAGCCATCTTCTGAATCACTTTGTATGCGTAATATCCTAAGCCTTTGCATATTTTGCATTGCTTCTTTGCTAAAGCATAGTTCTTCAGAATATGTTAACCAAATTGCTTCCATTGCCGTTGTCCCCTATAAAAAGATCATGAATCAACATGTCATGTACAATCCACTTATCAATATCATTGTTTTCTTACAAATTTTTGTCATGTTTTATATTATTTATTATTGTACTTGAAGAGCCACCACCATCAAATAAAATTTAAGGTACAAATATTAGTTAAGAGAAATTTCTTAAGAAATATGCCGCTTAAGAGAAATGCTTTGTGTAGTTAATTTTATTTGTTAATGATACATTTTTTGAGAATTTTATTAGACTCAAGTTAAAAAGTTTTTCATGCTCTCATAAAACAAAATGGTAACTGAAATAGTGCCAATAACTGTCATCTTTTAAATGAAAAAAAATTAATCGATCATTGAATTAGTAAGGTAAGTATTGGCCTTCTTAAATTTTATTTTTTCATTACTGAATTTTTACTAATAAAAAATTACTTAGGGTAAATAAATGGGTGATATTAGCTTTTAAAAAATTATTGATTAAATTAGTATGAACAAATTAAATACTGTATAAATTTCAAGTTAATCCAAAGAATGATATAAGATTAAACATATTAAGTGGCTATTAGAGTAATTCATAACTTATTAAATGACTTGTGTGTGAGTATATGAAGCTAGAGGAACAGAGTGCGTATATATATATATCTGAAATATGAATACTCTTGCATTGTTTAGCTTACTTACCATATTGTTCATCATCACATCTTTGAAATCTTCAACATTCCATATTCTGCTAGGTTTTCCGGAATCTTTTTGCATTTTCACTATGTATTTGCCCATATCTTCAATCAAGTCATGCATTTCAATCTCATCATATTCAGAGATGAACACAAGGGATTTGTCAATTAGAACTTTTAATCCGTATGCAGCTCCAAAATTACAGCTATCAACAATTTCCATGACTTCTTTTTTTTCATACCCACGGAAGAAACATGCGATATCTAGAAATATCTTTTGCTCTTCGGGCTCCAACCCATCATAACTTATTTTGAGTTTTTCAACAATTTCTGATTTAGACTTTTTCTTTATTTGATCTACAATTGTTTCCCACTTATCTTCGCCTTCCTTATGCAACATAGAACCCCACACCTTGATGGCTAAAGGAAGGCCTTTAGCCTGATTTACTACCTCCAACGATAACTTCTTAAAACACTCATCTGGAACTTCTTTTTTGAAAGCATGTTGATTGAACAATTGCATAGCTTCATGATCAGGTAGTGTCTGCACTTCATATATTGCATCATTATTCTCTATCAATTGTCTATTTCTAGTTGTTACAATAACTCTGCTCCCTTTATCAAACCAATCAACATCACCTGCTAAATACTCCAAATGATCTCTTTCATCAATGTCATCAAGCACAATCAACACCTTCATAGAACAAAGTCTGCTTGGAATCACGATTTTCCCAGCATACTTATTATTGACGTAATCATCTTTTTTTCTTAACAGTTCAGAGAGAAGGATATTTTGTAAAGAATGCAGTTGATTCTTTCTTGCATTTTCTTTAACATCCCCTAGAAAACAAGCTGCTTCAAATTGATAAGATAGATTATCAAAGATGGCTGTTGCTATCGTCGTTTTACCAATTCCGCCTGTTCCCCAGATTCCTACAATTCGAACATCATTGATTTCCATTTGAAGTAGGGATTCTAGTTTCTCTAAATGAGCATGTATTCCCACAACATCTTTCAAATCAGATAAAGAACGAGCACTCTTGCAAAGTTTGGAAGTGATGTCGTCGACGATCTGATCAATTTCCTTTGATTGATTAATCCTACATAAATTAGAGATTGATTGTTGACAATGTCAGGAAGTCAAGTATTAGAAAGTATTTGCATAATTTTAATGTTCAAGAGCGTACTAAATAGGAAACATTATAGTTCAGGATAATATATAGAAACATATTGTTATTTTTTTTCATCAAAAGCAATTATTTGTTTCCAACTCACCCATCATGAATATCATGTCCTTTTAGATCTGCGGCAGCAGTTAGGGCATTCCTCCATCCTTGAACCTTCTGCTTCCCCTCAGCATCATCCTTATACCTCAATTCGTGTTTGGTAAATGCTTCTGCAAAGCTCTCACTTTGGTATCGAACATGTGATGGATCCACATAATAGAAGACCGGTACAACTGTTTGTGTATTTTCTTTCTCCTTGCATTCCATAATCTTCACTAGTTCATTCAAGCACCACCTTGACGTAGCATAATTTTTTGAGAAAACGATTACAGCAACTTGAGACTCTTCTATCGCTTGCACGAGTTTTTCTGAGATGGAATCGCCATCCTCTAGCCTTTCATCTTCTAGAAAGGTGGCTATTCCCCTATTTTTCAAACCTTTGTACAAGTGACTCGTAAAATTATTCCGGGTATCATCTCCTCTGAAACTTAGAAAGACATCGTACTTCCATCGAGGACAGTATTGTGAATTACTCGCAGAAGAAGATGATGCCATAGATTCAATTAATTGTCTAAAAAGAAAAAGTAAAGTGTATGGATCGGATGAGATCAATTGATGAACAAATTAGTTATATAGAGGAAAGAAGAAATAAACATTCCAGTCTATGGTTATGGACCCACTATCCATCTGCACAAAGAAAAATTGGACCGAACAAATAATACAAATCCCACTAGTTTAGAGTCTAATTACGTATTTTTATTTTAGTTTTTGAAATTATCTTTTGAACCATATTTTTACTTTTGGGCACTCAGATACATGTATCTCAAATATATGCGGGTCAAATTTGGTGTAATTTGTTTCAATTACATTGTATATTCAAGTGTGACACGTATGTATCAGAGATACACTGACTCTCTTTCTCACCCTCTCTCTATGTATTTGTATTTCATAATATATCTAGTATTAAGAAAAATATTCGTATCTAGTATCAAAAGATATATGTTGACTTTCTTGCTCGCCTCTCTCCTCTCTCTCTCACCTCTCTCCCTCTTTCGCTAGCCTCTCTCAATCTGTTACTACTCCCTCTGTCTCAATTTATGTGACACATTTTGGATTTCGAGATTCAAACAAATCTATCTTTGACCGTAATTTTTTCATATTTCTTTTAATTATTTTGAATTATCAATTATTGAGACTTATAGTACTTTTTATGTAGTTTACAAATATATAAATTTCATTGTTAAAAAATTGAAGATTCCATGAGCAAATTTTCGGTCAAACTTAAACTGTTTGACTATCGAAAAGCGAAATGTGTCACATAAATTGGGACAGAGGGAGTAGTATTTATAGTAGAAATGTTTGTGTAATTAGATAGTTTTCTCCTACTATTTTTGATGGATTTTTACCTTTCATCACAATGAACGGATGAAGTCAAGTCGCGTTGTCGTTGACAAAGAAATTGCCCTTCTTTTTTCTTTGCACTAGTATGTGCTTGTACTTCAATTTTTAGTGGTCCATTGTGTGGATATACATTAGAGTTTCCAAGAAATTTCCTACATTTATTGTTTTTGATTGGTTGTTTACATTCAATGAAAGTCTAGTCTTCATGTTTTGTAGGTAAAAAATTTGGAAGACGGGGTCTACTCCAATTGAATTATTGCTATGGGTTCCACAGCAAAATGAACACAGTGGACATCTCAAAATATAAGTGCATGAAGCTACAAAGAAAGGCTATATCTTGAAAAATATCTCCATTGAAGCAAATTATTGTGAGTTAGTTTTACTTAGTATTATGTATCCGCATAGATGCTTGACTTAATTCAGATTCGTGTCGAGAGGTTTTTCATCGAGGGTAAAACACTTCCTAACAAGGACTAGTCAATAATCAAGGCACAAACTCAAAATATTTAATTAAGAATGAAGAAATAATTATGACTCTATCATAATTATTGTTATTGTTCAATCTCTCATTTAATAATTGTAATTAACTAATAATTCTTTTTATTTATGGTTATGGATTCACTGTAAGAAAAATTGGACCATATCTCTGCTTTTGATTGATTATTATTTGGAAAAAATTGTAATTAACTAATTTCTCTGTTTCAGTTTATCGATTCACTTTCTTTTTTAGTCAGTTCCAAAAATAATGACGGATAAGAAACAAACGATATACCCTATCAATAGTTGCTCGACCACTTGAGCTACATTGATTTCAAGAGAGATGTCACATCACTTCTATTAAAACGGGAGTTATATAAATATTTGTAGGTTCAAGAAGATTGGATTATCGTATACCCAACTTCTTTTCTCAATCCAAGAATCTAGTTGTTTTGTAACAAACAGAGAAACTTGTCACTGGATGGAAATAGAAAATACTCAATTTGTTTCAATATGATTGTTTTATTTTTTTATTTTTCAGTCCGCTTTGAAAAGAACGTATATCTTTCCTTTTATTTAAGGGAAAATAACGAGGGCAACTTGAGAGTATTTGAATGCTTTCCAGAGTTCTTCTAGGATCAAATCGTCATGTTTTAGCCTTTTATTAATTTAAAAGGTGATTATTTTCCTTTTTGTCAAAAGTTTGTACAAATAACTCTTGTAATTGTTTTACGAGTATCTTCGCTTCTCTCTATAGTCAACTGGTAAATTTCCATAGTACGTAGTAGGAAATTTCTTCACGCCTTCCACACATTTATATTTAATTGTGACATGGATTAAAGTGCTGACAATTGTGCATGAACTTCACCATGTGAATTCCAACAAAAGTTGGAAAAAGTCACCCAACTCTCGAAAAGCACAGTGAGACAACTAAAAAGAAATAAAGGTGTGGGAGCCATTCGCCTTACAAGGGCCTCACGCGTGCCTTCCATTTTACATTGTTAACTGCGTTAAAATTTTTGGGGTAAGGTGTGGGGATCATGTGCCTTTACCCCTTTGCTTTTTAATATTTTTTTGTTGTCATTTTGGAATTCCGGCCAAAAAATAAACTTGCCGTCTCGGGACTACAAAATGGACTGCTAAAAGTACAAGTGGATGAAAAGCTTCAAAGAAAAAGAGTCCTAAATGAGAAGAAACAAAATTGTAGAAGTTAAATGGAATTATTGTAATGGGCGGAGCCATTTAAGGTGAAGGGTGGTTTGGTGCACACACATAGCTAGAAAATTATGTGGTATATCGTGATTAATTATTACTCTGTTATTACAAGTGTATATTTAATTTTTTACACACTTAACATAACTAAGAAAAATATTTGCACACCCTTCACTAAATTCCTAATTCTGCTGCGAAATTTATTGCTCCGCAAGTACAAACACCAACCTCCCTTTATCTTCTCTACCAAAAATTGATAGAAATTTGTCTTTAATTTCACAGAAAGCAGACGTCTTTAACTTTAAAAACTCCACTTTAATTATTGATATTTTTTCAAAAAAGCTTTTTGCATCTAGTGTAATTTTTTACCATACATTTAAAAAACCACCAAAGAATGTGGTGGAGCGGATAAGGCTGCTTCTCACTTAATCAGAGGTTTCGGGTTCGAGCCCTCTGTATGAAAAAGTCCTAGGTATGGAGTGCTTAATTTCCTCCAAATGGGGCCTTAAGTGACGCGAATTCAGAATAGTCGAGCTTCAATGCGATACCAAATACTAGATAAAAAAGCAAAAATAAAATAAAAAATACATTCTAAGAAATTTCAGCTCCACAAATCCAATGGGGTTTTAACCATACATTTATTACTGATAGGTTGAATCTATCACAATTGAATATATATGAGTACGTTTCACCATCTCTTAAATTTCTCTGACTTAAATTTGGTACAAAATTATTAATTAGTACGACAACATGTAATTATTTTAAACTATAAAGTGAATTAGTATTTAGGGTAGAAACTATAAACTATAAAGTGAATTAGACTTGACTTCGCAATGAATTGATGAAGTCAAGTCGTGTTGTCAGTGACATAAAAATTATCCTTATTTTTTCTTTGCACCTTTATTTGCTTGTACTTTTAATGGTCCATTGTGTGTATACTGCATTGAAGTTTCCAAGAAATTTCCTACTTACTTCTAATAATGTACATATTTATTAAAATAACTTTTTTGACCGGTTATTTATCTTCTATACAATGAAATCTACTCTTCATGCTTGGCCAGTTATAAAGAAATTGCTAGGTCATTATCTTATAGTTTCAAATAAACAAGGCCCACAATTTGTTAGGTAAAATTTCATTTTACGTCTTTATATTTAGATTATTTTTATTCATTTAATTTATTTTCGACTGAGAAATATTTTGATTCTAAGGTGAGTTTTAATGGATATTAATAAAATTGATATGATGTTTCAAGTTAAAATTTTATCTGAGACAATATCTTATTAGGATTGGTAAAGTTAGAGCGTGATCCATACCTCTTGACATGAAAATGTTTATTGCTGCAGAAGTATTAAAACTAACGCGTCCCACATTAAGTTTTTTGTTTTTAAGGCAGAGATTTCCCGAAATATAAAAATGAAGTAACAGAGTCGAGTTGTTCTGAAATATATATATATATATTGAATTAATTTCAGAAAATAAATTAAATTAAAAACTTGAATAACGCTAAAAGATATTATAAATCAATTAAGGAATAAAATGTTTTTTTTTCGAAAGTAGAATACAAGTGAAAAATTAAATTAAATTTCACGAGTGAGAAAATTTTATAATTTTTTTTTGGAAATTAAAATATACGAAAAGTAATAGACAAGGATATATAGAATCTCTTTATTTTACTCTTCATATTTATATTCCTTAAATATATAGTGTTAAACAATAATTATGCACAAATCATTATCATATTTCAAAATATGAAAAGGTAACATTTTAAGTTTTATTTATGCAGGATGATTGGTGTGTGAGTTTGCTGGATTTGAATTTTTATTTTTGAGATATTATTAGAATTATTATCTACGCATATTTAAAGTAGTATTTGTTTGATAGTATTATTTAATTATTAGATAAATTTTGAAATTATCAATAAATTAATAGTTAGGATTACATCAGGCACATAAACTAGTTAAAAAAGAAAGAAGAGAAGATGTTGACAAAAAAAAAGTATAAATTGGAAAAAAGTGAGAGTACCATTTATTAGAGGACTAGACACCATTTTTGAAGGAATGCTGTTATTAGCAAATTCCTTACACAATTTTAAAAAAGAAAAGGAAAGTTTGTGAGAAAGAAAAAGTGAATTACATGGCCCTACTTGAATGGAAAAAAAGAATCAACAAATATAAATAAAGACTAGAAGAGGACAAAAGTTTATGGCTATTTTTATTAATTAAAAGAAGTAGAAAATTCCTCCAAAGACCACCTACCCATCCTACACCAAAACTTCACAATAATACATAAACAATGGACAACTAAAAATACAAGTGGATGTGTTTGTAAGGAGGAAAATATGTTACAAAAAATGTTTGATTTTCTTATGTTTAGTTGATCAAAAATATTTTTTTTTAAATATTGTTCTTAACACCCACCTTGAAACTAACTAGATTAAGTATCAGTTGTTACTTTTTCGAACTATCATTATCTACTCAAGTAGATATACTTTAATACGTAAATAATGATAGTTTAAATAGGAAAAAGAGACGTAGAATGTGAAACACCTCCCCCCACACACACAAAACAAAAGAGCAAAAGAAAATGTGTTTTTAACACTAATCTTTAAAATTTTATGAAGTTAATATAGAAATCAAGGACCTGCTTGAATGGAAAAGAAGAATCAACAACTATATAAAAAGACCAGAGGAGGACAAAAGCTTTAAAAAATTCCTCCAAAGACCACCTACCCACCCTGCACCAAAACTTCACAATAATACATACACAATGGACAGATAAAAATACAAGAGGAAAATATGTTTGAAAAAATGTTTGATTTTCTCATGTTTAATTAGTTAAAATTATTTTTCTTACTAAAATTAAGTTACTTAAATATAATAAAACTATTTTTTTTTTACTGAAAATAAGGAAAACAAATTTCACAAATACATGTACACGATACATCTAATAAATTATTGAATCAAAGTTGAGCCACACACACCCAACTTTAATAAAAGGAAGTGGGAAAGTCAGTGAGAAAGAAAAAAGGGAAAGAGATTTGTCCTTTCCTTAATTAAACTAATTTGTGTATGGAAAAAGTGAACTTTGAAATTCTAAAATATGTTACTCCCTTCGTTCACTATTGTTTGTCAAGTATACTAAAAATAGTTGTCCAAAATTAATTGTCAATTTAAACAATCAAGAAATATGCATTAGTCATTTTTTTCAATTCTTTCCTTAATAATTACATAACTACTGGTTTCAAAAAGTACTGGTCATTTCAAAGTTGCAAGACTACTTTAATGTGAAAAAAGTTATTTTTACGATTTTCAAAAAGTACAAACCATTTTAATAATGATTGATAGAAGGGTTATATTAGTCACATTGCACCTTATATTACCCTCTCCGTCCCCTATTGTTTGTCAGGTATATTAAAAATAGTTGTCCAAAATTGATTGTCAATTTAAACAATCAAGAAACAATTAGTCACTTTTTTCCAATTCTGCCCTTAATAATTACCTAACTATTGGTTTCAAAAAGTAGTTATTTTAAAGTTACTTTAATATAAAAAAAGTTACTTTTACAGTTTTTTAAAAAGTACAAACCATTTTAATAATGATTGATAGTAAGTAGGGTTATATTAGTCAAATTGAACCTTATATTAAATTTTTCTTAAGGGTTATGCATGATCTCATCCTAACAAACAATAGTAGACGGAGCGAGTAAATTTTTCTTAAGGGTTGTGCATGATCTTGTCCTGACAAACAATAGTGGACAGACACAAAGAAGAAGATGTTAACACAAATGATATTTAGCATAAACTAATTTATGGATGGAAAAAGTGAACATTGAAATTGCTAATTTATCATTAATTAAGGAGTTCAAATTTTAAGATAATTATTCAATACTATATTTAAGAGATTTGAGTGTCTGATTAAATATTTTAAAATATATGGTATAAATATTAAAAGTGATATTATGTGTAGTTTTTTTTAAAGTATAGATAAATTAAGTATATATGATAGTAAAGTATGTCTAGTTATGTAGTTTTCTTAGATGTAACTTTTATCATTAATATGGTAGGATAATGTAGGAAATGTGAGAATTGTAGCATTGATCTGGAGAATTATTGTTCGCGTCAGCAGTGGCGTAGCCACAGCCCTAGGGTTTTTGAATAGTTAAAGGACCAAAGCTAATAAGTTTTTGAATAGTTAAAGGATTAAATTCGTTAAGTGTATAGTTAATGGACCATTTTAGACCTACGCTTATAGTTAAGGGACCATTTTAGACCTAGTCCTATAGTTAAGGGACCATTTTAGACCTAGTCCTATAGTTAAGGGACTATTTATGTCATTTTCTCAATTTTTGACCATACATTCTAAAAAAACCACCAAAGTATCTAGTGGAGCGGATGAGGCTGCTCCTCACTCAACCAAAGGTTTTGAATTCGAGCCCTGGATATGAAAAAATCTTTGGTAGGGAGCGCTTCCTCCAAATGGGCCCCTACGTGGCGGGAATTTAGAATAGTCGAGTTCTAATGCGAATATCGAACACTGAATAAAAAAACCAAAAAAAAAATGTTCTAAGAAATTTAGCTCCACAAATCCAATGGGGTTTTAACCATATATTTATTGCTGATTTGAATCTATCACAATCGAATATATATGAGTAGTTGAGTACGTTTCACCATCTCTTAAATTTCTATTACTCCTCGATATATCAATGTTGTTAATTAATTAGCAAATAGGGTTAACATAATAAAGGAGTAACAATTGCTAGTAATTATTTAATTCTTCTAATTTATGGTTATGGACCCATTGTCCATCTTTACAAAGAAAAATTGTAATTTCAGAATGTATTTAGTATCTTTGATATATGTATTTGACTTGGAATTTGATACAAAATTATTAATTAGTAAGACAATAGATAATCCGTAATTATTTTAAACCATAAAGTGAATTAGTATTTAGGGTAGAAACTATAAACTATAAATTGAATTAGACTTGACTTCGCAATGAATTGATGAAGTCAAGTCATGTTGTCGGTGACATAAAAATTACCCTTGTTTTTTCTTTGCACCTTAATTTGCTTGTACTTTTAGTGGTCCATTAATTGTGTGAATATTGCATTAAAGTTTCCAAGAAATTTCCTACTTACTTCTACTAATGTACATATTTATTAAAATAAGTCTTTTGACCGGTTATTTATCTTCAATACAATGAACTCTACTCTTCATGCTTTGCCAGTCACAAAGAAATTGCTAGGACATTACCTTATCGTTTTAAATAAACAAGGCCCACAATTTGTTAGGTAAAGTTTCATTTTACGTCTTTCTATTTTAGATTATTTTTATTCATCTAATTTATTTTCGACTAAGAAATATTTAGATTCTAAGGTGAGTTTTAATGGATATCAATAAAACCGGTATGATGTTTCAAGTTAAAATTTTATCTGAGAGGATTGGTAAGGTACGTATGCCTAGCCCCTCTTATTAGTAACTTATCCTTATTGATGTCTTTATATTTTTAATAAAAGACTGCTAGACACTTTGTCTAGTGATAAATTTGCTATAAAAAAAGAGGTGATTTAGTTCCTTTTACCAGCAAGATGAATAATTAATAAACATGAGAAAATTCAATATCATAATTCAATGTTTCTGATAGCAAAAGATATGTATGTTCATCTCTTTTGACAACTCTGATTCTAATTCACAACTCCAGCTCCAACTCCGACTCCAGTGGAATACGTTTGATTCCTGAAAATAGTTCCCTTTGCTCTGTTAGCTTTGAGACGTGAGACGACTTACTAATAGTTCCAATGCTCATCTGCAATTGGATTTTGGACAGGCTACTCATTAGAAAATGTTAAGATGATGTGATTTTATTTCATAATGAAACGTGGTATATATTCTGGTGTAAGAGAGATGTTGTGTCACCTTTACTAATATATAAGAGAACGGATTATTGCATACCCAAGTTCTTTCGCAAATCTCTTTCTCAGGCCAAGACTCTAGTTGTTCTGTTACAAACAGAAGAAACATGTGTCCTTCATAGGCAGAGTTACCGATGTTGTTCTCAGAGTACCATGATCCCAGTTTGCACTGCAAAAGTATCAAAAACCAAGAGTTAAATCACCTATAATAAGTATAATTGAGATATAGACGCTACTTATTACTTTTATAAAGACTGAAGCCAACAAGCTAAACAGCAGACAGTAAGATAATATACCTAATCACAATGATTTCACAACATCTTATATGTCACATTTTCCTTCAAAAGAATTACACGAGAACTGAAAGAGATCACGAGGGAGATGAACCTCAACTTCACCCCCAGTCTCACACTGTGCTGCACTTTGATTTCTGAGAGAGCATCAAAATCAAAAACATACAACAAAGTAAAAATCGCGATACTCAGAAAAGCAGAATACTGGCTTTGGAGTAGATGAATACAGATTGAACCTCCGTGTTTTACTTGGTACAGATATGAAAATGACCCCGGCAAAAAGTGTATTGCTAAAGTTAGAGCATGATCAAATACCTTGTAATGTTATCAGAGTATTCGACAGATTCTGGTCACGGAGTCATGGTGTTTATACAACAAACGAAGTCCACATTTCTTCACTTCTTCAGGAAAAGTTAACTTAATGCACCAATAGTCATTTGGTGTTTTTCCATTTGCCTTCAATTTATCCAATAAGCCAGTAAGAGATACCAAGAAAAAATGAATAGCAGGTATAAAAGGATATTCTGAATAGTTGGATAAGGCAAGTTTCTGGGAGATACACGTCACCGGCCTCCCATGATAACAAAACAAGTGAGATCCAGAGATTTCAATGAGCGTAATGCTTCATCCACCTGAGGGAAAAAAAAGTACACTCCATCTACTCGTTTTGCAAAAGTCAAGAATTTAAGCTTGTTCAAGCGGACGATGGAAGATGGAGGTCGTGAGATTAGAGTACAGTGGGCATCAAGGCGCTCCAAGTTTTCTAAATCGCCTATCTCTTCTGGCAATCTTTCAAGTTTT
Organism: Solanum gracilifrons; assembly: GCA_029582605.1. Taxonomy (NCBI): domain Eukaryota; kingdom Viridiplantae; phylum Streptophyta; class Magnoliopsida; order Solanales; family Solanaceae; genus Solanum; species Solanum gracilifrons. The sequence continues at coordinate 12,772 of JAJOOH010008905.1, forward strand.
ACGCAGAAGGACACATCTATCCTCACCAAACCTTTCAACTTACAAATGCTGCTTGGAAGAGATACAAGGTTTTTTAAACCAGGCAAATGTAGGTCTCTAAGATTAGCTCGGGGATGAATGATCGATAGTGGCAGTTCCCTTATCCCATAGTATGACATCGTAATATATAACTCAGGAGGCTTCATTATTCCGAGGAATTCTGGAAATTTCTCTAAACTAGAGCAGTATTTTAGATTCAGAGATTTAAGAGATTCTGCATTAACATATGGGAACCTCTCAAGGCTTTCACAATAAGACAAATCTAACCCAATGAGTTTTCTGGAACATCCCAGGGAATTATGAACCTCTTCAAGACTCTTACATTCTCTTAGATCCAAATACTCTAAATTTGGCATCGCCTTGAAATCTAGTGTTCTCTTCAGGTTTTTGGATCCCTTTAGATTTAGAAACCGTAGAGACGGCAATTGTTGCTATTCAAAACACATAAAGAATGAGTAAAGTAGTAAACGACATTTTAGATAATGACTCAACATGTGAAATTAGAAATTGTTTATTTTACTTTTTATGTAAATTACATGCTCGGAAACTAGATAAAAATCATGTTATTATACATAAAAGGTAAAATGATAACATGCTTAGCATGTTATTATTTGGTGTACATTTGAATATTGCAATTGTACTCTTAAATGTCCCCTATATTTGACTATCTCCCTCTGGACGTTGATGTGGAAAAGAGTGTGAAAACACCTTTAATTTTTAGGCGCGTGAGGGTAAAGAAAATAGAAAAGTTAGCTTCCAAGTGGGATATTTTGATGTAAACTATTTATTCTCGCTTCTTCTTGATAGAATGCACATTTTATCAAGAACAATGGCCAAAAAACTTAGCTAGAAAACAATGGCCGATGAGAAAAGTAGTACCAACATATATTTCTTTTTGTTTCTTCTTTAGATGCAGAGGTTGGAAATGCAATTCATAGAGATTAATAATATGAGAACAACCCAAAATAATGTAAAATATCTACATTAATTTGATTTTATGACTTATTTTATTTAAACAACAAGAATTATGATTTTAGGACAAGATAAAATATAAAGCATCTCAAACAGAATGGTACCTTTGTTTCATTCCATAAATAATGCAATGAACTCCATCGGAGATCAACATGAACGAGCCTTTTGGGATTAAAATTTTCTGGCAATAACTTCCAAGGATAATCATGCCAGACAAACCAACGCAAGTTGTTGGAAAGGTACTCAATGGAGCCAGCATGGCAATTGGAGTCAGATGAAAAGAAGGAGGCCCTCATCCTACTATATTCGTCTCCATTGTGTATGCATAATATCCTAAGCATTTTCATATTTTTCATTGCCTCTTTATTAAAGCTTAGTTCTTCAAAATAAGTAAACCAGATTGCTTTCACTGCCATGGTCCCCTAGTAAAAAAATCATCAGACAAATTATAACTTCAGATGTCATGTAAATGTAACATCCGGCAAATTGAAATAACTAAGAAGAGGCTTAGAATTTGAAAATTTTCATTTTGGAAAGGATTTGAAAATCTGGAAAATTTTGGCTAAGTATGGAAAATGTGAATTTTTGGCCAACTTTGAACAGCCATAAATTCTAGCTCAGGATGATTTAGGTGGAGTTCCGGTTATGGTTGTAAAGTTCATGGAATGATCTTTCCAACGCCGCCGAGTTTGCTCAATTCCGAGTTCGTATGAGTGAGTTATCGCTCTTTGAAAGTTGGGCAGTTGACAAGAAAATCCGTCCGGGAATCATTAAGGGCATTTTAGTCTTTTCCCTAGCCAATTCTTTTGGGATTATATTGTTGTGTAGGGCTGATCTTTGGATCATTTTCTTCCATTTTTAAGAGAGTGAAAGCTAGGGCTTGAGAGTGAAGAAGAGAAGAAGAAGAGAAGAAGAGAGGAAGAAGAGAAGAAGGAGAAGAAGAAGAGAAGAAAGAGGAAGATCAAGCAAATTCCGTCAAGATCATCATGGATTTTCGTCGGGGGTGATCCCTTTTAAGGTATGTTAGCTTTTAGTGTTGGGTGATCCTTTCCCCCACACACCTAGCCCCTTTTATTTATTAAGAAAGGTTTGGTTATGTTGTTAAAGTTGTTAGTTGTTGGGGTTGAAGTTGTTGGAGTTGTTAGTTGTTGTTGTTGTTGGAATTATTGTTGGTTGTGGGACATGATTGGGTGTGTTTTTGAGTTGAATTCTATTGAATGTTGAGGGATTTCATGTTCTAAGTGATTGGGGCTGGAACCCTTGAAGTTAGAGAGTTTAGAGTTGGTAACGTGAAGGAGAAAGTCAGGCAGCTTGCGAGGAGCACGTCCGCGTCGCGGACTTGTTCCCTCTGTGAACAAAAATCTTCTCCGCGTCGCGGACAGGACGCGGACTCCACTGTTTTAAGAAATTATGTTCGAAGATTTTCTTAAGTTTGGCTGTCCCAAATCATTCCTAAACATCATGATGTCCTTCCAAACACCAATCAAGTCCTTGAATCCATAATTCAATCCAAGAAAATTAGATTCCAAGTCAAGTGAAGTTAGCGCCAAGCTTAGAAGTTAAGCAAGTCAGGGCAAGTCGTTAAAGCTTTTCAAGAGTCGTTATTGAACGTCTTAACGTCGTTTCAAGTCTCAAGTTGAGTTAAGAGTATCAAGTCTCAAGTTAAGTTAAGAGTTTCAAGTCAAGTCAAAAGTAAAGAGTTCAAGTAAAGTAAGGAGTAATGAGTCGAGTCCATTTCTCCAAAGTTAATAGGGAACTATGTACTTCCCAAAGAAGTTTCTAAATGTTTTTACATTTAAGTAAGAAAGGAATCATGTTTTCCAAAAGAGCCTTAGGGCTAGTTTTCAAGAAAAGGAACATCGTTTCCAAGTGAGCCTTTGGGCTAGATTTTGAGTAATTATCTCA
>JAJOOH010008906.1:0-36305 GCA_029582605.1 Solanum gracilifrons
CGAGAATGAAGAATATAGACAAAAACTTAACGAAATAATTATAGCAAAAAGACAAGAATTAAGACATAGGCAAAATAGACTTAATAGTAATATATTTGTAGGAATTTGTAAAAAATCTATAATAGCACAGAGAAAAACTATTTTATATCTACAAATACAAATAGAAAGCCTAGAATATACACTACAACACAACTTATAAATGAATAAAGAAGAATACGCAATAGATGAAAAAACATATGAAAATTATGACGGATTAAAAATATAGTATATGATTGATACTGTTTAGCCACCTGAACTGCAGTACGGCCTGTAGATCAATCTACGGTCCGTCATTTGCAACAGTGGTTCCACACTTAGTCAAGAATTCCCTGATCTCCTTCAAGCCTTGCCTACCCATCTATGTCAACCATCTATGAAGCGTGAATGGACCTACGGTCCGTAGATCACCTCCGTAGATGCCCTTTTCTACACATCCTTCAGCTATGTCTCTCAGTTTCCACGTCTGAACATATTTCCTGCAAACGTGATAAAAATGCATTAAAACCAATACAAAATGGCCCTAGACACACACAACTCTTAAGTGAAAGGTATAAAAAATATCGTAAACTCGCGGTATATCAGTATTTTCCCCTAAGCGTTGGACACCTAAACTACATCGTTTAACACGTAAACTACATAGTTTTTGTCAGTTTCAGACTAGTAACTTAATCAGATCCTTCCCTAATCGATTATACCAAAAGAATTGATCAAAACATAGAGCAAAAGAGGAGAAAGAATCGACCAAACCCTTCCAAGAACGCAATAGGTTTTCTTCAGTTCCTACCCTGAAATCGAAAGATTTCTCCGTGAATTTTGTCACCAAGTATGTGGGATTTCACTGATGGATTCCTTTCTTCCACAAGGTCCCTAAAATTCAGTCAGATTCTTGATTCCCACTATATTGTTTAGACCTAGGGTTTCTAGAACTTTAGAGAATTGTTGTGATATAGCTTTTGGAATATTCCTAATCAGATTATTATGTTTTCGTGGAATAGTTGCTTAGTTCTTTGCATGAAACTCAGAACCTTAGTTGTGTAGATTTTCTTAGTTCATGAATTATACATGCTAGGTCACTTAAAATAGATATACATGCTCCAGTTTTCGAATGACACGTTATCAGTACATAATGCTTACATTCTTAGATTTTGCATGTCAGTAGTTTTAGCTATTCAGCTCTTTCAGTATTTCAGTTATAATGTATTGTACAAATATTCAGTTGGGAGTAGACTTTACATCGAGTTGGACTAAGGTTCAGCATACCCATATGGTACAAGAACTACGTGCCCATGTAGGTTTATAACTCCCCTCAGTGGGGTATCATATTTAGTGATCACGACAGTCATGCCTTTATACCCCTTGCAAGGTATATTGGGTCCTCTCGATGGGGCATATACATCGGACTCCAGATTTAGTTCACGTGGTTTTATGTCAATTATTAGTAACTCCCACAGTTAGACTCTCATGTATTTGACCAGGTTTTTAGTTATACTTCAGTATCCATTCTCAGCATGCTAGTTTCATGAGTAGTACTTGGTCATTGCATTCAGTTTAGCTTTTCAGTCATGTTCAACATTTAAATTCAGTTCAAATTATATCATTGCTTAGTATGCATGTTCAGCTTATGTATTTGTTCAGTTATATACCATATCCTGCATGCTCAGTATATTTCAAGTACCGACGCATACTCTGCGCTACATCTTTTCATGATGTAGGTTCAGGTACTCAGCATCCAGATCACGTATAGATCGGTTCCCGATCCGCACTTTAGCAGCTTCAGTGGTGAGTCCTTATACTTCGAGGATAATATACATGTTTTTCGTATTTAGTCTTTCATTTCAGTTTCAATTTTGCTAGAGTTAGCTGGGGCATCTCCCAATAACTTTAGTCATTAAAGGCTTTCAGACATAGTGTCGATTCAACTGTTGTTTTTGAGTAATTGTTCAGTTTCACTAAACTCTTTGAATATTTATTTATATATTCAGATCAGTATTGGGTATTCTCTATCTTTCAGTTATCTCATATTTTAGCTTCTGCATAGTATCTTTTTATTCAGTTGTTTTTAGTATGCTTATGATATGCTAGACCCAAGGTTAGCTTGGGGTCACTCGTAATCCTAGGTTCCGTGTTACGTCAAGGGGTAGCCTCAAGGAATGAAAAATTGGATCAGAGCCTTAGCTTTAAGAGTCTTAGGATGTCTGAAAAGTCGCGCTAAGTATAGTCTCTTTCATAGGTGTGAAGAAGTGCACCACATCTAATGAGAGGGAGGCTATATAGTGTTTTAGGAAAAACTTCACTTTCTTGCTATTCTTATCGTGCGTATGTATGATCTTCTTTCTAATATGTCATTTTGTGTTTCAGATCATGCCTCATCGTACAGCTTACACAAGGAATGCTAATGTATGTAACGCTAACACAGTTCCTCCAGTCCCAAACTATGAGGTCACTAACGCGGAATTTTGGAATGCAATCCATCTTTTGGCTCAAAGTATGCCCGATCAAAACAATCAGCATTCTCCAGTTCCAACAAATGCTAATAGTGGGTTAATAAAAACTAGAGTTCGAGATTTTGTTCGGATGAATCTGCGTGAGTTTCTAGGGTCGCAGATTGGTGAGGACCCACTGAACTTCATTGATGAGGTTAAGAAAATCTTTGGAGTGATGCAAGTGACTGGTAATGATAGGGTAGAGGTGGAATCCCACCAGCTTAAGGATGTGGTTCACTTAGTGGAAAGAAAACAGGGGTTCGAATGCAGCTCCGGTGACTTGGGAGTGTTTTACTAGAACTTTTCTGGACAGGCTCTTTTGAGGGAGTTGAGAGAGGCTAAAGCTTAAGAGTTTATGAATTTGAGACAAGGTACAATGTAAGTCAAAGAGTACGGGCTGAAGTTCACTCAACTCTCTAGGTATGCTCCACATATGGTTGCTGATTCGAGGGCACAAATGAGTAAGTTTCTATTTGGGGAATTCGACTTAGTGAAGACAGAGTGCAGGAATGCTATGTTGTTAGAGAAAATGAATATCTTTAGGCTCATGACTCATGCTCAGCAGATTAAGAGAGATAAGCTTAGGGAAATTGCTAAGGACAACAAGACGGCTAGAGTATGCAACTATGAGTACTCTCAGCAGAAATCGGGTGGTGGAAATCACTCATAGTTTCAGCAGAGGTATATAGCCCCATAAACTTCATCAGCTAGTGCTCCATCCCCTAGGTTTTGACAAGATCAGAAAGGTAGTGCATCAGGCTCTAAGTCTTAGGGGAGTGTTTCGGGTAACAAGACTTACCCAACTTGTCCAAAGTGTGGTAAGAACCATCTAGGCGAGTGTCTTGCAGGAAAATAAGGGTACTTTGGGTATGGTCAGTCTAGCTATAGGTTGAAGGATTGCCCTTCTTCAAGGCAGGGGCAAAGAGGTAACAACAATAAGGCTCAGTCTACAATTCCAACAGCACCAACAAGTCACCCATCTCAGCAGGGTACTTCATCTGGTACAAGTGGGGGTCAGCACCAGAACAGGTTGTATGCTCTCTAGGCTCGCCAGGATCAGGAAGATTCTCCTGATGTGGTCACTGGCACGTTATGAGTCTTTCACTTAGATGTTTATGATTTATTATATCTAGGGGTTAGTCTTTCCTTTGTAACTCCCTATATAGAAATAAACTTCAATGTCAGTACAGAAATCCTCTCAGAACCCTTCTCAATCTTTACTCATGCTGGTGACCCAGTTATAGCTAGACGGGTATACATAAATCGCCCTGTAAAAGTCTCTCAGAAAGTCACCTCAGCAGATATTTTAGAGTTAGAAATGGTAAACTTTGATATCATTCTAGGCATAGATTGGTTACATTCTTGTTATGCCTCAGTCGATTGTAGAACTCAGATCGTTCGGTTTCAGATTCCAGATGAGCCAGTCTTAGAATGGAAGGGTAGTAGCTCAGTGCCTGTAGGTTGATTTATCGCTTACCTTAAGGCTAGAAAAATGATTTGTAAGGGGTATATGTATCATCTTTTTCGGGTTAAGGATTCAAACTCTAAAACCTCAACTCCTAAGTCAGTTCAAGTAGTAAATTGAGTTTCTAGAAGTGTTTCCAGAAGATCTTACTGGAGTTCCTCACGAAAGGGAAATTAACTTCAAAATTGATCTCCTTCCAGATACCCAACCTATTTCGATTCCTCCTTACATATTGACTCCAACTGTGCTTAAGAAATTGAAAGAACAGTTAAAAGACCTTCTAGAGAAGGGCTTCATCAGACCTAATATTACCCCATAGGGTGCACCAGTGTTATTCGTGAAAAAGAAAAATGGTTCTCTCAGAATGTACATTGATTATCTTTAGTTGAACAAAGTCATCATCAAGAATAAGTACCCCATACAACAGGATTGATGAGTTGTTTGACCAACTTCAGGGTGCTACTTGCTTTTCTAAGATAGACCTCAGGTCCAGATATCATCATCTTAGAGTCAGAGGTAGTGACATTCCGAAGACAACCTTTAGAACTCGGTATGGTCATTATGAATTTGTAGTTATGTCTTTTGGACTAACAAATGCTCCTACAGCTTTCATGGACTTAATGAACAGGGTGTTCAAACAGTATTTGGACTTATTTGTTATTGTCTTTATTTATGATATCCTCATCTATTCTCGGAATGAGGAGGAGCATGTGAATCATTTGAGGGTTGTTCTTCAAATTCTCAAAGATCGCCAGTTATTTGCTAAGTTTAGCAAATGTGAAATTCTGGTTACAGTCTGTGGCTTTCCTTGGTCATGTGGTATCTAGCGGAGGAATCCGAGTGGATTCTTTGTAAAAATGGAGGCATTGAAACAATGGCCCAGACCCACCTCTCCAATAGATATTAGAAGCTTCTTGGGTTTGGTTGGTTATTACAGGAGATTTTTGAAGGATTTTCATCTATAGACTCCCATTGACAAAGTTGACTTAAAAAAGGTTAAGTTTCAATGGTCAGATAAGGGTGAGAAAAGTTTCTCAGAGTTGAAGACTAGGTTGACCACAACTCTGGTCTTAACTCTTCTAGATAATTCAGACGTTTATGTAATATATTGTGATGCATCCAGGTCAGTCTAGGTTGTTTGTTGATGCAGCGAGGTAAGGTCATAACTTATGCTTCTAGAAAACTTAAGGTTCATGAGAAGAACAACCCGACTCATGACCTCGAGCTTACAGATGTAGTATTTTCCCTAAAGAATTTGAGACATTACTTTTATGGTGTTCACGTAGATGTTGTCATAGATCATAAGAGACTCCAGTATGTGGTTACCCAGAAAGAGTTGAATCTTTGTCAGAGGAGATGTCTTGAATCCTTCAAAGACTATGATATGAATGTGCTTTATCATCCTGGTAAGGCCAATGTAGTAGTTGATGCTCTTAGCAGACTATTTGTGGGTAGTGTGGCACATGTTGAGGAAGAAAGGAAGGAATTAGCAAAAGATGTTCACCGGCTTGCTCGCTTAGGAGTTGGTCTTACGGACATGTTAGATGGTTGTGTGATAGTTCAGAATCTTCACTTGTAGCGGAGGTTAAGGAAAAATAGCCAAGAAGCTGGAGAATACACTACGAGGGAGCATCTTCGCGTCACGGAGCTAAAAAGCGTATGTAGAAAAGGAATTCCACTTAACAGTGGAGTGCGCGATGGGAGTGCGTCGCGGAGAGGTTTTATTTGTGTGAAACTATGGGCAAGGGAATAGTTCCGCGACGCGGATCTGGACACCAAAAATTGGCCACATGTTTTATTTTAGACTACAAATAGTTTAAGTGTGTTATTTTTATTATTATCAAGTTTTGAAAGACTAGAGCAACTCGATTTGGGCGATTTGGCTACAACACTTTTTAAGGCTTTTCTTCTACTTCTTCATTTTGGTAAACCCCTTTATGATCCATAAGCATTAATTGATGATCTTTTGCTCTATGAGAAGCTAAATTCCCTTATTCTAGGGTTTTGGCTACGATTAATGGTATATTAGTATTTATTTCTAGCATGAGATAGGTTTTCTTATGATTTATGCTTACATTCTTGTTTAACTATTTTAATGCATGATCAACATTAAAATAAACTCGTTGTCTGCTTTTGAACTTGGAAGATGAATAGAGGGATAGACCAAAGAATGTGGGGAGTGTGTTCATTCTAGAGTAAAGTTAAAGTGTTTCTTATATAGGATAGTCTTATACCTATATACCGCGCTTGATTAATATGCAAGATGATAGCTTAATGCTCTGCCATTGGTTCATGCCTATCCCTGCTCAATGATGTAGTTACGGTGTCGATGGTGGTAGGCAATTAGAGGTTGGGAAATCATGATCGTAAAATGAACATTGAAAATCTATAATGAGGTTAGCATGTCGAATACTATGATAAATTACTATTATGCCGGAAATCGGGTTATGCTGCAACCCTGGATTACTCTCCCATATTGTGAAATTCTCTTGTTTGAAACTGTTTGATTGTAGTACTTAATTTTTGAGGTTGTTCAACTTAGTAATTATAATCAAATTTCTAAAATTGTTTGTCACATAAGTAAATTTATGTTAGACATAACAAAATTGTTATTTGTTTATTTGAAGTCCCTTGGGTTCGATAATCCTGCTCGAAAAAGACGTTGTACTATTTGAGTGACCACGTGCACTTGTGTGTGCTTTTGGACGCAACAAGTTTTTGGCGCCGCTGCCGGGGACTTTAAAATCGGCAGATATCTAATTTTTGAGTGTCTAAATTATTTGTACAAGTGTTGACAACTTGATCTTGGCTCTTCATTTCACAGGTTGTGTCAGGTTTTCACTCTGGAAGACAATCATGATTTGTTAGAGCCTTTAGCTGAACCAGAGAGATTTGTTCGTTACCTGAGAAGGCAAAAAAGACTCAATTATCATGTTCCTCTTGTGGCTAGTAAACCAAAAATTTCAGAAGAAAAGGAGGATCAAGACCCACCGACAGTGATGGCAGAAATGAAAGTGAGGGATGTGGCAATCCCACAAACCACCAATGTTACCTCAAGTATTCAAAAACCTACACCTGGTGGGATGTTTGAATTGAAGAAGAACATGGTGCAAGTACTGCACACAAACGGGCAATTCACTGGTCTATCTCATAAGGACCCACGTGTGCATATCCAGAATTTCCTCGAGATCTGTGACACATACACTCCAATTGTAGTGCGCTGATTATGTGAGGCTCACATTATTCCCCTTTTCTCTGCTGGGGAAGCAAAAAGATGGATGAACTCTGAGCCAGCAAATTCGATAACAACTTGGGATGTTCTTGCCTAAAAATTTTTGATAAGGTTTTTTTCATCCGGTAAAACAGTCAAGCTGAGAAGCGACATATTAAACTTCCGACAGAAAGGAGGGGAAAAATTGTACCAGGCTAGGGACAGGTTTAAGTCCCTGCTGTTAAGTTGTCCACATCACCATCAAGCTAACGAAGTGTTGGTCCATTCCTTCATTGAAGGGTTGAAACCAAACACAAAAATTTTACTTGATTCCGCTGCAGGTGGACAAGCCTTGGAGAAGACGTATGCTGAACTGTTTACATTGCTTAATATAATTTCACAGGGAAACCCCAAGTGGAACGGCGGAGGAGCTAAACCGGTCGTACAGAAGACTGCTGGAGTGTTGGAAATGAATTCAGTGACAGTTTTGTTGGCACAGATCGCAGCAATGCAGAATATGATGACTACTCATTTCAGCAACATGTCACTAGGAAAACAACAAGCCCAAGTTAATATGGTACATCAACCACAAGCTTGGTGTGAAGTATGTGGAGGTGGAGATCACAATGCTGAGGTATGTAGAGCAAACCCAGAATCTATTCATTTTGTAGGTAATGCTTAACGAGGATGAAATCACCAGAGCTATGGAAATACCTACAACCCAAGCTGGCGGAACCACCCAAACTTTTCATGGGGTGGCATTCAAAACCAACATCAAGGACAAAACCAATACAGACCACAGAGTAGTGGACAACAGTACCATTAACAAAGACAAGGAAACCAGCAAGTTGCCAAGCAAAGTGATATGTGTGTGGAGGACATGCTAAAACAAATCATGGCGGACCAAGCTAAATTGGTAGCAGATGTTCAAAACAATCAATTGGTGACTCAGAATTTGGAAAAGCAGTTTGGGCAGTTTGCTAGTGCCCAAATTTCCCGACCACAAGGGGGTTTGCCGGGAAATACAGACCCGAACCTGAAGCAAGTAAATGTTGTGAGTACTCGGAGTGGTCGTCCATTGGAGGAGTTGACGCCAAACGAAAAATTGGTTGAAGAAAAATGAAAACATATAGATGAAGCAGAACCAACTAAACAAAGGGTGAATGAGGAACCTAACGTAAAACCACCTCCTCCATTCCTACAGAAATTCAAAACACAAAAGGAGGAGGAATGTTTTGGTAAGTTTATTGAATTACTCAAACATGTACATGTTAACTTGCCTTTGATAGATGTCTTGCAGGGCATTCCTAAGTATGCCAAATATGTGAAAGGTAGCCAACAAGAGTAGATTGGCTGAGTATGCAACAATAGCACTCATAGAGGAGTGCATTTCTAGGATCCAGAACAGGCTTCCAATTAAGTTGAAAGATCCAATGAGTTTCACTGTTCAGATAACAATTGGTCAGTGTGTTGAGGCAAGAGGGTTGTGCGATTTGTATGCAAGTATCGATTTGATGCCTACGTCCATGTTTCTCAAATTGGGACTAGGAAGGCCTAAGTACACAGCCATTATGTTGTAGTTAGCGGACCGTTCAGTGGCAAGGCCAGATGGCGTTATTGAAAATGTCTTGGTTCAAGTGGGAACTCTGATTTTCCCCGTGGACTTTGTCATTTCGGATTTTGAGCCTGATCCAGATGTCCCATTTATTTTGGGATGCCCATTCCTAACAACCGGAGGTGTATTAATTGATGTGGCAGCCGGTAGACTAACAATGAGGGCTCATGACAAGGTCGAGGTATTTGATGTTTACAAGGCAATGACGTTGCTTGCAATATATGAGGAGCTGTCTGCAATTACAGTCATTGATGAGGCAATGGCAGCTAAATATGTTGAAGCCCAAAACCCTTTAAAGAAAGTGTTAATTGGGCAAGACATTGAGGGAGATGTTGAAGTCCAAGAGTTGGCTAACGTCCTAAATATCCTGAATGTGAGTATGTTTCGCAAGTTTGTGGAGCCACTAAATAGAGTCCTGGGACCACCTCCCAAGCCTTCGATTGAGAAAGCACCAAAGTTGGAGTTAAACGCTCTCCCTTCTCATCTTAGGTATGAATTCTTAGGTGCTAATGAATCTTTACCTGTAATCCTTTCTTCTGCTTTGTCTGAATTGCAGGTTAAGGCATCTCTGAAAATATTGAGGAGGAGGAAAAGGGCAATAGGCTGGCAGATGGCTGACATACATAGCATTAGCCCAACTTTATGCATGTACAAGATATTCATGGAGGAGGGGCACAAGTCAATTGTGCAACCGCATCGCAGGCTAAACCAAGTGATGAAAGATGTGGTACGCAAGAAGGTGATCAAATGGCTAGATACAGGTATTGTCTATCCAATTTAGGACAGCAAGTGGGTCAGCCCAGTTCAGTGTGTGCCTAAAAAGGGAGGCATGACGGTGATCACCAATGAAAAAAATGAGTTGATTCCAACCAGGATAGTGATATGATGGCGAATATGCATGGAATACAAAAAATTGAATGAAGCCACTAGAAAGGATCACTACCCGGTTCCTTTTATTGATCAGATGCTGGACAGGTTGGCTGGACAAGAATATTTTTCTTTCCTAGATGGCTATTCAAGATACAACCAAATTGTGATTGCACCAGATGACCAGGAGAAAACTACATTCACTTGCCCGTATGGGACATATGCTTTCAAGAGAATGTCGTTTGGGCCATGCAATGCTCCAACCACCTTCCAAAGATGCATGATGGCTATCTTTCATGATATGGTTGAAGATTTTGTGGAAATATTCATGGATTACTTCTCAGTATTTGGGGAGTCTTTTGACAGGTGCTTGGAGAATTTAGACAGGGTGCTGGCTAGATGCGAGGAAACTTATCCCGTCCTAAACAATGAAAAATGTCATTTCCTAGTGAAGGAAGGGATTGTGCTAGGCCATAAGGTGTCAAAGAGAGGGCTGGAAGTTGATCGTGCCAAAATGGAAGTACTTGAAAAGCTACCTCCCCTAATTTCTGCTAAAGGGGTGCGAAGTTTTTTGGGTCATGCTGGTTTCTATAGGAGATTCATCAAGGATTTCTCTAAGATTGCAAGACCTATGTGCAGTTTCCTAGAGAAGGAGATGAAATTTGTATTTGATGAGCAATGCATGCAAGTTTTTCAAGCTTTGAAGAAGAAACTGATAGAAGCTCCAATCCTAACTTCCCCAAATTGGGAGCTTCCTTTTGAGCTGATGTGTGATGCAAGTGATGTGGATGTGGGAGCAATGTTGGAGCAAAGGAAAGAGAAGGCCTTTCACTCAATATATTATGCAAGCAAAACACTAGATGAGGCCCAAACCAACTACACAGTGACTGAAAAATAAATGCTCGCCTTGGTCTATGCTTTTGACAAGTTTAGATCTTACCTGGTCGGTACTAAAGTTGTTGTTTATACTGACCATGCAACTATCAGGTACTTCTTCAACAAGAAGGATGCAAAGCCGTGGTTAATCAGGTGGATTCTATTGCTGCAAGAGTTTGACATTGAGATCAAGGAGCGAAGAGGTTCTGAAATCCAGATTGCAGACCACCTGTCAAGATTGGAGAGTTCGTCACATGTGGGAGAGCAAGGTCAGATTAGGGAGGAATTCCCTGATGAACAACTATTGGCGCTAGAGGTGAATGAACTACCATGGTATGCTGACATTGTTAATTATTTGGATAGTAGATTGTTTCCACCAGGTGCAACCACACATCAAAAGAAGAGTCTTATTTATGATGCTCGGTTCTACATATGGGATGAGCCTTATCTCTTCAAGCAAGGGCCAGATAAAATAATGAGGAGGTGTGTTCCTGAGTCTGCAATGAGACAAGTGATGGATAGTTGCCACTCATCTGTATATGAGGGTCATCATGGAGGTGAGCGCATTGCGCATAAGGTGCTTCAATCAGGTTTTTTCTGGCCCACTTTGTTTAGAGATGCTACAAGTTATGTGAAAAGTTGTGATCAATGTTAGAGGATGGGGTCTATTTCCAGACGACATGAGATGCCCTTGCATAACATCTTGGAGGTTGAAATATTTTATGTCTGGGCGATCGACTTCATGGGACCATTGCCTCCATCGAATGGAAATCAGTACATACTTGTGGCTGTGGACTATGTGTCAAAATGGGTTGAGGCAGTGGCATTGCCGACCAATGATGCTAAAGTGGTGTTGAAGTTTCTAAAGAAGCACATCTTCACTCGGTTTAGAACTCCTGGAGAAATAATCAGTGATGGAGGGACACACTTCATAAATCAATTGGTGAGGAATATCTTAGCTAAATATGGAGTTAGACACAAGGTAGCTATAACATACCACCCTCAAACTAGTGGCCAGGTAGAAGTGTCAAACAGGGAAGTGAAGCAAATTCTACAGAAAATAGTGAATACCCAAAGGAAAGATTGGGCAATGAAGCTTGATGATGCATTATGGGCATACAAGACCGCTTATAAGACACCAATAGGGACTTCTCCCTATCACTTGGTGTTTCGTAAAGCATGTCACCTTCTAGTTGAATTAGAACATCAGGCTTACTGGGCAATAAAGAAGTTGAACCTGGACCCGTAACTAGCAGGAGGATGGGTCAACTACATGAATTGGAAGAATTCAGACTCCATGCCTATGAAAATGATGAACCCTATAAAGAGAAGACTAAAAGATGGCATGATATGCATATTGTGCCTCGACCTTTTGAAACGGGGCAAAAGGTATTATTTTTAAACACTAGGTTGAGGTTGTTTCCAGGTAAGTTGAAGTCAAAATGGAGTGGACCATTTGAGGTGATGCGCATGACCGACCACGGCGCTGTAGAGTTATGGAATGAAGGTAAGCAATCCACGTTCATCGTGAATGGACAGAGGGTGAAGCATTATTTAGGACAAGAGGTGGTTCGAGAAGAAGAAAGTTTGGACTTGAGCAATGAATGATGGGGAGCTGAGTCATGCCGCGACGTTAAATCAAGAGCTACTCGGGAGGCAACCCGAGACTTTATGTTTTAAGAAGATATTCCCGTTGTATTTTATTTGAATAGGCTAATTTGGTTTAATTTTAGTTATAGGTTATTTCAGCTATCTTAAAAGTTGTAAGTTGTAAATTAGAAAAAAAAAAAGCGAAATTTTGGGGCTAGAAAATAGTGGAGTCCGTGTCCTCACCGCGTCGTGGACTTATTTCTGCAAGAGGCGAGCCCCAAGCGAAGACGGGGTGAGAAAACAGTGGAGTCCGCAACCTCAGCGCGTCGTGGACTTATTTCTGCAAGAGGCGAGCCCCAAGCTAAGACGGGGTGAGAAAACTGTGGAGTCTGCGACCCAACCGCGTCGCAGACTTATTTCTGCAAGAGGAGAGCCCCAAGCGAATGCAGAAAAGACACAAGGCATGTCCGCGACATCTCAGAGTTACGGACCTGGTAAATTTACGGGTATTTTCATTTAAAAAGTCGGGCTTTACCCGGCTAATATTGTAAAACCCGACCGCCATTCCCTTTTAATCCCCAAATCCATCCCTTCAACTCTATTTTCTCTTCTAAATTTCTTTATTCCCTTTTCTCTTTCAACCCTAACTCTTTCCAAGGACAAATCTGTGTCGCGGAGTTAGAATTTCTCACCAAGTTCATCAGTTTTTGTGGGTCTACGCATAAAAGGTGTGTGTCTTACACTTTTTTGTTTCTTTCTTTGGATGATTTACTTAAGTTACGGATAATATTCATGTGGGTGATGGGTGAGTTAGGCTAGTATGTTGAAATTGTTGTTCTTTGTGGTTTTCTGCTTAATTACTACTAGTCATGGTGGTACAAAATTGTTAGAATGCATTTGGTTGACCATATAAATAAAAAATTGGGGTTTGGGAGGTCTTGAGTGGAAAATAAGGTATGAGGGAAATGATTGGAGTAGAAGGATGTGTGTTGGTTCGAATTCTTGAGTAGAATCTAAGATGTTTGGGTTTGTATGTTTGGGTTGGGGTGAATTATGTGAATCATATGCTGAAAATGACACTGGGAAGTCTGAGTACCGTGTTGTTTGTGAAGCTGTGCTCGAGAGTAGGTGTGGGGTGGCCCTCCATTATTGAGTCTCATTAACTGATATGAGTTTTGTCTGATTGAAGGTTATCTTGTCTAGCACACAAAGGTCGGGCAAAGCGGTGGTGTCTAGCAGCCGTAAGAGAGTAAGAACGGGAACCACCAATTCCCCGACACCTGCAGTCCCAAGAGGACAAACTCAGCGCTACGGGGCCAAAGCTGTCACATCGGAGGGCAAATAAGTGGTACAAATCACACATGGAAGCCAAGTACTTCTCGGATGTGATACTTGATGATGTCAACTTAGAGAGGGAGTTCCCACACATTATACGTAGCTTGTAAGAGCTGCACATGGGTTTCATCTTTCAAGATCCATCAGAGTGCAATGTTAGTATGGTGCGGGAATTCTACGCAAATTGGAAGCCCGATGCCCGTTCTCACTTTGTAATAGTGCGAGGCGTGGAGGTCCCTCTGACACCTTTAACTATAAATCAAATATTGGGACTGCAGATTCCCCTTCTGATGTTCTCATAGGGATCAATATAAGCCCTCCATATCAGCAGATTCGACATGCTTTGTGTGGAGCGCTGTCCATTGTGAAATGGATTCGGCATGGGCACCGTGGTTATCACCAGTCATATCCTTATGCTCACATGAATTAGGAAGCTCGGGTGTGGTTAAAAATTGTCATGAATTGTTTGATACCAGGGCAGCATTTTACCGAGGTGACGAGAGATCGAGTATGCTTGGTCTATGCTCTGATGAAGGACCTACCCATCAACATAGGAACGATGCTAAAATCTTCCATGCGCAAGGCTAGAGTACATCGAGGTCGAAGGTATGCTTTCAGAGGATTAATCACTAATTTGTGCAGGTGAGCTGGAGTTCCAGAGGAGAGCGTGGACTACGTGGCCCTTTTGTTCATCACAACCCTAGATGTCACAAAGACAAAGGGGACAGAGAACATGCATGGACCCACTCTCACTACCGCTAAGCGAAATAGGAGGGATGATATGATCATGGCGCGCATGTTTGAATTGGAAATGTTGCTTCATCAAAATAGATGTCGAGCTTCGAGTCAGGAGCAGCTGGACGAAATTGAAACGAAGTACCCCCTGAATGAACATGTTGAGGCATTGCTGGGACTTGGACTTGCATTTATTGAACCAGTATGGGATGATGTTCCAACTGATGAGGACAAGAGGCGAACCGTGTCGAATAGTGAATCCGATTCGGAAGTAGATGAGGGTGACCTTTTGGCTCTTGAGGGCACCGACGGTAATGCCGACATGGATGAATGATCACGGAAGTCCACCCGCCCTACCTGGCTTTCTTTTTTAATTATGTCACATTGTGGACAGTGTTGAGTTTTTAGTGTGGGGTGGGGACTATATCTGTGTAAATAGTTTTTGTTTGCATTTGCTATTTTGTTTTGGGTTCCTTGGTAGTTTTTTTCGGTTCTTTAGCCAAGGACAGTCCTGTTGAACCGTAGAATTTTGTTTTGTTTCTTAGGATTGAGTCAGTGTCATAGTTGAGTTAAGCCTCCCTATAATAGATGTATGACGACCGTCTTAAGGGCAGTTTTCATCATTTGGGTCTGTAGGATGGGGTTTTGGCTAAGGCTATGCAACTGTTTTGAGTTTGAATAAAAGTTGAAAACATTGGATGATTTTGTGTTGAGACATCTAGGCTCATTTATGTGACTCTAAATGACGTATGCTTAAAATGAATTTGTGTCAGTGACTGGGAAGTAGTATATAGTGACCAATTCTGAGTTGAATGTGTGCCAAGTGTGTAAGATTTGTGCATTCCTTGCTACTAATTGAGGTCCAGAACTTGCCCGGTGTGTCTGCATAGCGAAAAAAAAGAGGATAAGGAATTTGGGAAGTGATATAGGCAATTCTTTGATAGCCCTGATTGTGCCTTCCTGTACCCACCTTGATGTATATCCCTAGTTAACCCCTTCGAGCCTTAAACTTATTCTTTGGTAGCCTATTTTGAAGCTAATACCCATTCCTTCTTTGCCCTATAAATTTGATCCAAAAGATCCTAAGCACTTTATGTGAACAAGAATGAAGGAAGCAGAAGTTCAGTGGCAAGCCCCAGCATAAGTTTGGCTCATAAAAAAAATAAAAAAGATAAAAAAATAAAATAAACGTTGATGAATGAAGTTAGAATGAAAATGGTGGGAAGAGGTGAAAATAAATGCTTTGCAACAAGGGGGGGCCAATGGTTCGAAGAAAAGGCGCTTAAGGAGGAGGTTATTGAAAGAAGGTCCAAAAATGAAGTTTGTTGTGCATTAAAGCACTTGGGAATGCAGTCACTATTTATATCTGAAAAATAGTTCCTACCGGTCCCCTTGCCTGCATTACAAGCCTTAAAAGACCTAATTGATCTTGAACTTCTGTATTCTCAAAAGTAGTGAGGCAGTACACTAAGGGCAAGCCTATGGTTCTTTGGTTGTGGCATTTGAATTCTTTCGAGAGTGAGCGAAATTGCTTCCCGCACCTATTTTTGTATGAAAATGTTATGTGTGAGTAAATTAGGGTGTTCATTTGTGGTGAGGGCACATGTTTAATGAGGTCTGATAACTGATATATCTGTGGATCCAAAAGTTTGCTGCATTATAAGAGTCTATTCTTGAGGCTAGATGGTCTTGCACATGTCGTCCTAATGAATGCATAGTATTTGCCATGTTGTGTGAAGCTATGGTAGTTGTTGTGGCCAAAGCTGAAATGCCATTAGGGGAATTGTAGTAGAGTCGTCGTATGTTTGAAAATGTAGAAGTGTTCGAGGACGAACAAAGTTGTAAGTGTGGGGTGGTGATCTTGGGCGTATTTATGCGCCTAATAACCAATTTATCCCATATATATAGCTAAGTTGAGAGCATTTTTCATTGTCGGAATTAAGTTTTAAGAGTCTTTTGATGTCATTTTTTCTAACCAATATGATTAGAAATTTTAGGGTGAAAAGCAAAGAAGAACGAGCCAAAATAGGGAACCTGGTCAGAGGTTGGAAAATAGAAGACAAAGTTGCGGAGAAAAATGGCCAAGAAGCTGGAGAATACACTACGAGGGAGCATCTCCACGTCGCGGAGCTAATAAGCGTATGTAGAAAAGGAATTCCACTTAACAGTGGAGTGAGTGATGGGAGCGCGTCGCGGAGAGGTTTTATCTGTGTGCAACTATAGGCGAGGGAACTGGTCCGCGTCGTGGCGTCACAGACTTGGACACTAGAAATTGGCCACGTGTTTTACTTTAGACTATAAATAGTTTAAGTGTGTTTTTTTTATTATTATCCAGTTTTAAAAGACGAGAGCAACTCAATTTTGCTAACACTTTCTAGGGCTTTTCTTCAACTTCTTCATTTTGGTAAACCCTTTTATGATCTATAAACATTACTTGATGATCTTTTGCTCTATAAGTAGCTAAATTCCCTTATTCTAGGTTTGTGGCTACGATTAATGGTATATTAGTATTTGTTTCTAGCATGAGATGGGTTTTCTTGTTATTTATGCTTACATTCTTGTTTAACTATTTTAATGCATGATCAAAATTAAAATAAACTCGTTGGCTGCTCTTGAACTCGGAAGATGAATAGAGGGATAGACCAAAGAATGTGGGGAGTGTGTTCATTCTAGAGTAAAGTTAGAGTGTTTCGTATATAGGATAATCTTATACCTATATACCACACTTGATTAATATGCAAGATGATAGCTTAATGCTCTGCCATTGGTTCATGCCTATCCCTGCTGAACGATGTAGTTAGGGTGTCGATGGTGGTAGGCAATTAGAGGTCGGGAGATCATGATCGTAAAATGAACCTTCCAAATCTATAATGAGGTTGTTCAACTTAGTATTTATAATCAAATTTCTAAAATTGTTTGTCACATAAGTAAATTTATTTTGGACCTAAAAAGTTGTTATTTGTTGATTTGAAGTCCCTTGGGTTCGATAATCCTGCTCGAAAGAGTCGCTGTACTATTTGAGTGACCACGTGCACTTACATGTACTTTTGGACACAACATTAAGGTAGAACATCAGAAACCAGGAGGTATGACTCAAGCGATTAACATTCCTATATGGAAGTGGGAAGTGATAAACATGGATTTCATTATAGGTTTACCTCATAGTCGCAGATATCATGATTCCATTTGGGTAATAGTACACAGAGTTACTAAGTCCGCTCACTTCTTGGCTGTCAAGACTACAAAATCGGTGGAGCACTACGCCAAGATTTACATTAACAAGATAGTCAGGTTACATGGGGTTCCTTTGTTTATCATCTCAGATAGAGGTCTTCAGTTTACCTCTCATTTCTGGAAATCGTTTCAGAAAGGTCTTGGTACCCAGGTTAATCTCAGCACAACATTTCATCCACAGACGGATGGTCAGGAAAAACGTACCATTCAGACCTTAGAGGACATGTTGAGAGCTTTTGTGATCAATTTCAAGGGTTGTTGGGATGATCACCTTCCCCTTATAGAGTTCGCCTACAACAATAGTTACTATTCCAGTATTCAGATGGCCCTTTATGAGGCATTATATAGGCGTAGATGCATATCTCTGATTGTTTGGTTTGAAGTAGGTGAATCAACATTGATTGGGCCAGATTTGGTTCATGAAGCTATGGAGAAAGTTCAGCTCATCAGGGAAAGACTTAAGACAACTCAGAGTCGTCAGAAATCCTATGGAAATGTAAGGAGAAGGGACTTAGAGTTTGAATTTGATGATTGGGTTTTCCTAAAAGTGTCACCTATGAAGGGGGTGATGAGATTTGGCTACAAAAGGGAAGCTTAGTCCAAGATATGTAGCCCTTACAGAATCCTGAAAAAGGTTGGGCATATGGCTTATGAGTTAGAGTTGCCAGCAGAACTAGCAGCAGTCCATCTAGTCTTTCATATTTCCTAGTTGAAAAAGTGTGTGGGTGATCCAACATCGATAGTTCCATTAGAGAATGTGGCGGTGAAGGATAGTCTCACTTATGAGGAGGTTCCAATGGAAATTCTTGATCGTCAGGTTAGTAGGTTGATAAAGAAAGAAGTCGCTCCAGTGAAGGTTTTGTGGAGGGAGGGCGCTACTTGGGAAGCAGAGGCATCCATTAAAGCCAAGTACCCTCATCTTTTTCCTTTCGATTCCGTTTCATCTTCAGGTAATAGTTCCTCTCCATTCTGTCAGATTACTCTTGCATAAAATCAATCTTAGTACTATGTTCCTTCAGTTGTTCTTTTATTTGCAGCATATTTGCATGTTCTTGGAACTTAGTTAAGTCAGAAACCAGATTCTAGTACTTAGTAGTAGGGATTGCAGCATCTTCCCTCCATACTCATTTAGTTTAGGATTCATTCGAGAATGAATATTCCCAAGGTAAATATATTGTAACAACTCAGAACGTATCAGACCAAAACAACAGAAAATAAGGTGATTTACGACAGAGTTCACGGACCGTGAAAGGAACGACGGTCTATCGACCTGTTTGTGGAAGCCAGGTAGTGTCATCAGGGCTAAGGGTGTCGGACCACAGAGAACACCATGGGCTGTGGTCCTTATGATGGGCCGTGAAGGGGTCCGTCATCCAGGACCAGTAGACCATAGCCCCAAGTGGAGAACCATGGTGACCTTCACGGTCCGTGGTCCTCTACACGGTCTGTGAAGTGGACGGTAGAGAGGCCTCCCAGAACCAGTGCAGTGGACCGTGGCCAGAAGCACGACCCACTGGACAGGCGGTGGTTCCAACAACGGTCCGTTAGTGGCTCCGTGGAAGGGCCCCATCAGATTTTAAGTGGGGTCGTTTTCGTCTTCTCCCCTATGCGTTGGACACCTAAACTACATAGTTTTTGTCAGTTTAAGCCTAGTAACTTAATCAGATTCTTCCATAATAGATTATTCTCCAACAAAATTAATCAAAATTTCAAGAAAAAGAGGAGAAAGAGTCGACCAAACCATTCTAAGAACGCAACAGGTTTTCTTTAGTTCCAGCCCTGAAATCAAAAGATATCTCCGTGAATTTTGTCACTATGGGTGATTTCACTAGTGGATTCCTTTCCTCCACTAGGTCCCAAGAATTCAGTCAGATTATTGATTTCCTATATATTGTTTAGACCTAGGGTTTCTAGAACTTTAGAGAATTGTTGTGATTTAGCTGTTAGAAAATTCCTAATTAGATTATCATGTTTTCGTGGAATAGTTGCTTAGTTATTTGCATGAAACTCAGAACCCTAGTTGTGTAGATTCTCTTAGTTCATGAATTACACATGCTAGGTCACTTAAAACTGATATACATGCTCTAGTTTTTGAATGTCACGTTATCAGTACATAACACTAACATTCTTAGATTTTGCATGTTTGTATTTTGAGCTATTCAGCACTTCAGCATTTCAGTAATAATGTATTGTGAACATATTCAGTTGGGTGTAGACTTAACACCGAGTTGGACTAGGGTTCAGAGTACCAGTGTGGTCCCAGAACTACGTGGCCCCGTATGTTTATCAGTCACCTCTATGGGCATCATATTTAGTAATCATTCCAGTCATGCCTTAATACCGCTGGCAAGGTATATTGGGTCCTCTCGATGGGGCGTCTTCATCGGACTGCACGTTTGGCTCACATGGTTTTATGTAGGCTATTAGTAGCTCCCACAGTCAGACTCTAGTATATTTGAACAAGTTTATAGTTATACTTCAGTATCCAGTCTTGGCATGTTAGTTTCATGATTATGTCATGCCCCAAGCCTATAGCCTAGGCTGGACTGGCACTCGAGAACCATTTCTGGCCCTAAGCGAACCCATGTCTTGGCTTACACACTCAGCAGAAGACTTAAACATAAGAGACAGTCTCAAAATATAACTCATGCAATAACTCAAAGAGATATAAAGCTTAGCCAAAATGGCAAATCAAGTCTTAACGAATAAAACTGAAAATAGAAAGACTAAAGAACTATTACTACTCATCTATGAAGCCTTTAAACAATGATGGATGTCGGGACAAGACCCCCGATCACCCTAACAACTGAAATATTAGAAAATAAAGTAAACGGAGTCCTCCGGAAAGCAATGAGGCTCACCAACTGACTCTAAGTGCGCAACTGGATCAACGAGGCGCTGGATGCTGATCCTGGTTACCTGTGTCTGCATCATAAAATGATGAAGGACAAATGGCATTTGTACATTGAATGTACAAGTGTGCGAGAGGAAAACTAAACATAACATAAGCTTGAAAGGAATTTGAAACGAACATTGACCTTGGCTTTACTCAACTCAAATGCAAAGTAAAAACAACAATAAAGGTGCAGTTTTTACAAAGCATTTAAAACAGTAGATGACAACTCAATGTATTAAAGAAATACAATAGCAACTCAGTTTACTCATAAAATAAAGTAATATAAAATTGTGGGAGTTTCTCTAACGGACAACCACCACTATGAGCCTAAGTGATGATACAACGTCTTACCAACGCTGTCAAAACTATCCTATACTTTGTTATCATATAGAACTCCTTAACTAAGTGGATCCACTATTCTATGCTTACAAGCACTAAGGACTAATCTAAAAAGTATAATCCTTTCTACCCATGATGGCTACATGGTTTATGGAGACTTGAGTTATTATGAAATCGCATCCCCATATCGGTGTTCAATACTACTCCCAAAATGTACCCAGCTCATATGTTTTAAAATAAAAAAAATTTATTTGGTTTGAGATAATTACTCATAACTTTAGCTTAAAAGTTCTCTTGGTAATCGGTGTTTCCTTTCTTGCTCAACTGTGAAAACATTTTGACTTTCGGGAACACTTAGTTCCCATATAATATTTGAAGAAAAGAACTTTTTACTCTTACTCTTTACTCGACTCAAATCTTAAGTCTTAAAACAATGTTAAAATGTTTACAAAAGACTTTTGAAATGACTCTAAGAACTCTCTAGACTTGGCTCTTAACTTTCCTTGAATTTGAATTTATGGATTCAAGGATTGCGATTTTTAATAAAAAGGATCTCATGTGTTTAGGAGTGTTTTTAGATAGTTAAAAATGAGAAACTATCAAGAAATAACTGACTGGAAGCAAGTCCGCATTGCGGAGATGCATTTAATTTTTTGGCTGCTCAATAAATTTTGAGGCAGAACGGTCCGTGACCAGTCCACGACGCGGAGAAAATATTTTCAATCCTGAGGAACAGGTCCACGTTGTGGACCTGGAACCCAGATTTTCCCGACTTGTTCCTTCTTCATTTACTAACCCCAATTCGCCTAAATTCGATTCTTTTTCTCAAATCCTCTTTAGATTCAGATACCCAGCACATCTACACAAGAATCTAACTCAAAACAACTCTAACGGTCGACCTTAAACTCTCTAGAACTCTTCAATCTCATCTCGAATTCAAGAACGAAAGCAATTCAAGAATACAACTCAAGAACATCAAAGTCTCAATATTTTAGGACGAAAATCATACTAAAATAAGCATATTTGGCGCTTGGGTGAACGAACCCAACGCTGTGTGAACTCACATACCTCATAGGGATTAACCCTTGGCGTAATCCCTAAGCAATTCTCCAAGAAATCGACGAATGCTTGCTTTTTCTCCTCTTTTCTCCTCTTCTTTGCTCTTCTTTCAAAACCCTAACTCTTTTGTGAAAGCGTAAACTGATCTAATTCTGTTTAGACCCCTAAGTAATTACCAAAAACGAATTAAATCAGTTGTATATGGAAAACACCAAAATACCCTTCTAAAATCCGGTTGACTTTCCTTATCTAGATAGCCCAACTTCAAATGGGCCTCTCTTCCTCATAAAAACTCGGAATCGCGAAAACTTGGCGGCGTTGGAAATATAATTTAGAGATCTTTCCTATGGTATCTTGTAGCACATCTAATTCATCCTGAGCTAGGAGTTATGGTCATTTGAATTTGACCAAAAACCATACTTAACATTACTTAACCAAATTTCCATATTTAACTTATTTCCAAAAATGTTTTCTTTCTAATTCTGAGTCTTGCTTGTACCGGGGTGTTAAAATATCTCATCCTTGGAAATATTCATCCTCGAATGAGATTACTCTTAGTAGGCTAAGGTGTAACATCTAACACCTAGCTCAAACACCCAACAAGTAAAATGTAAATACAACATGGTGCCATCTTAAAATAAAAGCCAAGAAAAGGGTTAGTACCTTAATTTGAAACTTCTCCAGATTCGAAGAGATGTGGGTATCTCTTCTTCATATCCTACTCAGCTTCCCAAGTAGCTACCTCAAAAATTGATTTCTCCATAGAACTTTGACTGATGCTACTTCTTTAGTTCTCAACGTGCGAACTTGGCAATCTAGGATTTGAACAGGAATCTCCTCATATGATAAGCTATCCTAGATACCAATATCTTCAGTAGGTATGATAAGTAAAGGATCGCCCATGCACTTTTTCAACATGGAGATGTGAAATACCGGATGAACCGCTGCTAACTCTTAAGGTAGCTCCAACTCATAAGCTACATTTGCAATCCTCTGGGATATTTTGTAAGGACCAATATATCGGGGACTAAGCTTCCCCTTCTTACCAAACCTCATAACACACTTCATGGGTGAAACTTTCAAGTACACTCAATCTTCTTCTTCAAACTCTAGGTCTTTTTTCCTAACATCTGTATAGGATTTATGACAACTCTGCGCTGTCTTAAATATCTCTTGAATAACCTTTACTTTCTACATAGCTTGATGAACTAAGTCTGGTCCTATAAACCCGGTTTCACCAACTTCAAACCATCCAATAGGAGATCTATATCTTCTCCCATAAAAAGCTTCATACGGAGCTATTTTGATGCTAGAGTGGTAACGATTGTTATAAGCAAACTCTATCAGAGGTACGTGATCATCCCAATTACCCTTGAAATCAATCACACAGGCCCTCAACATATCTTCTAAAGTTTGAATAGTGCGCTCTGTTTGACCATCTATCTGAGGATGAAAAGCAGTAATCAAGTTCACCTTTGAACCCAAGCCCTTTTGGAATGACTTCCAAAACTGTGCAGTAAATGGTGCACCTCTGTCTGAAAGAATGGAGATCGGAACTCCATGAAGTCTGACTACCTCTTGAATATAAACTTAGCATAATCTTCTACTAAATGGTTAGTCTTTATCGGCAAAAAGTGGGCTAATTTAGTCATTCGATCTACAATCACCAAAATGGAATCATGTTGCCTGCGACACCGTGGTAAACCTGTTATGAAGTCCATATTGATCATCTCCCACTGCCATTCCGGAAGTTCTATATTCAGAGCCATACCACCGGGCCTCTAGTGCTCTACTTTAATATGTTGGCAATTCAAACACTTAGCAACAAACTCTGCATTGCCCTTCTTCATACTACTCCACCAATATACTTCTTTCAAGTCACGGTACATCTTTGTGGAACACGGATGGATAGAATATCTGGACCTATAAGCTTCATCCATAATCCTTTCATGAAGTTCATCCACCCTTGGTACACACAATCTACCTTGATACATCAATACACCATCTCCTCCTTGTTCAAAAGCCATTACTTTTTTCTTTTGAACATTTGCCTTTAATTCAATCAAAATAGGATCTTGATCTTGCTTCTCTTTTACTTCTGATACTAATGATGATTCAGTTAAATTCATTACCACTACTCCTCCTTCTATGGAATCCATTAGTCGAACTCCTAATCGTGCAAGCCTATGCACATCCTTTGCTAACTCTTTTTTTCTCTTCCTTAAAATGGGTGACACTACCAATAGACAATCTACTCAAGGCATCAGCAACAACATTAGCCTTACCCGGGTGATAAAGAATACTCATGTCATAATATTTGAGTAACTCATAATGACCAAAACGGGTCCTGAAAGCTGTCTTGGAATATCACATTCCCTTACTCTTAATGGATGGTAGCCAGATCTGAGGTCTATTTTAGAGAAAGAGGTGGCACCTTGAAGTTGATCGAAGAGATCATCAATTCTCAGAAGAGGATACTTATTCTTGATGGTAAACTTGTTCAATTGACAGTAATCTATACACATCCTAAGGGAATCATCCTTCTTCCTCATAAACAAGACTAGAGCACCCGTTTGTGAGACACTTGGTCGAATGAAACATTTCTCTAGGATATCTTTCAACTGCTCCTTTAACTCTTTTAGCTCTTTATGAGTACATACATACCGAAGACTCTTGTGATCAGTGAATACATCGACATGAACACCATACAAATAACGACGCCAAATCTTCAAGACAAATACTACGACAGCCAACTCATGGGTTAGGTAATTCTTCTCATGAACTTTCAACTGTCTGGAGGCATAAGCTATAACTTTACCATTCTGCTTTAACAAACAACCTAAACAAGCTCTGGATGCATCACCATATACAACAAAGCCTTGTGTACCTTCTAGTAAGGTCAATATTGGGGAGTAGTCAACCTCTTTTTCAATTCCTGAAAGCTTTTCTCACAAGCTTCAAACCATTGAAACTTGACTATTTTCTGAGTCAATTTAGCCAAAGGAGATGAAATAGATGAGAATCCTTTGACAAACCTTTGATAATATCCATCCAACCCCAAGAAACTCCTAATATCAGTTGGAGATGTGGGTCTAGGCCAATTCTGCACTGCCTTTATTTTCTGAGTATCAACTCTAATTCCATCACCAGAAACAATATGGGCTAAGAATGCCACAGACTCAAGCCAGAACTCACTCTTAGAGAACTTAGCATATAACTCCTTATCCTTTAGAGTTTGGAGAACTATTCTGAGATGACTAGCATGATCTTCCTCATTCCTTGAATAGATTAGAATGTCATCAATGAATACGATAACAAACATATCTAAATAAGGCTTGAATACTCTATTCATAAGGACAATGAATGTTGAAAGTGCATTATTAAATCGAACGACATGACCAGAAACTCATAATGACCTAATGGGTCCTGAAAGCTGTCATAGGAATATCACATTCCATTATCCCTTACTCTTAACTGATGGTAGCCAAATTTGAGGTCTATCCTAGAGAAACAAGTGGCACCCTAAAGTGCATCGAAGAGATCATCAATTCTCGGAAGAGGATACTTATTTTTGATGGTAACCTTGTTCAACTTGAAGGTAATCTATACACATCCCAAAGGAACCATCCTTTTTCCTCACAAACAAGACCGGAGCGCCCCAAGGTGAGACACTTGGTTGAATGAAACCTTTCTCTAGGAGATCTTTCAACTGCTCCTTTAACTCTTTTAACTCTGCTAGTGCCATCCTATATGGTGGAATAGATATAGCCTTACCTGGGTGATAAAGAATACTCATGTCATAATCTTTAAGTAACTCTAACCACCTTCTCTATCTTAGATTAAGTTCTTTGTGACTAAAGACATATTGAAAACTCTTTTGATCAGTGAATACATCAACATGAACACCATAAAATAGCGACGCCATATCTTCAAGACAAATACTACTGCAGCCAACTCTAAGTCATGGGTTGGGCAATTCTTCTCATGAACTTTCAACTGTCTAGAGGCATGAGCTATAACTTTGCCATTCTGTATTAACACACAACCCAAACCAACTATGGATGCATCACAATATACAACAAAGCCTTGCGTACCTTCTATAAGGTCAATATTGGGCAGTAGTCAACCTCTTTTTTAATTCCTTAAAGCTTTTCTCCCAAGCTTCAGACGATTGAAATTTGACTATTTTCTGAGTCAACTTAGTCAAAGGAGACGAAATAGATGAGAATCCCTGGACAATCCTTCGATAATATCCAGCCAACCCCAAGAAACTCCTAATATCAGTTGGAGATATGGGTCTAGGCCAATTCTACACTGCCTCTATTTTCTGAGTATCAATTCTAATTCTTTCACCGAAAATAATATGGCCTAAGAACGCCACAGACTCAAGCCAAAACTCACACTTAGAGAACATAGCATATAACTCCTTATTCTTTAGAGTTTGGAAAACTATTCTGAGATGACTAGCATGATCTTCCTCATTCCTTGAATAGATTATAATGTCATCAATGAATACAATAACAAACATATCTAAATAAGGCTTGAATACTCTATTCATAAGGTCCATGAACGCTTCAGGTGCATTAGTTAAACCGAATGACATGACAAGAAACTCATAATGACCATAATGGGTCCTGAAAGCTGTCTTGTGAATATCATATTACCTTACTCATAACTGATGGTAGCTAGATCTGAGGTCTATCTTAGAGAAACAAGTGGCACCCTGAATTTAATCGAAGAGATCATCAATTCTCGGAAGAGGATACTTATTCTTGATGGTAACCTTGTTCAACTGATGGTAATCTATACACATCCTAAGGGAACCATCCTTCTTCCTCACAAACAAGACCGGAGCGACCAAAGATGAGACACTTAATTGAATGAAACCTTTCTCTAGGAGATCTTTCAACTGATCCTTTAACTCTTTTAACTCTGCTGGTGTCATCCTATAAGGTGGAATAGATATAGGATGAGTATATGGAAGAAGGTCTATACCGAAGTCTATTTCTCTCTCAGGAGGGGCTCCGGGAAGATCATTTGGAAACTATTTTAATACTGAAACTGACTGAATAGGAGGCATCTCAACACTAGAGTCATTAACTCAGACTAAGTGATAGCAAAACCCCTTGGAAACCAACTTTCTTGCCTTAAGGTACGAAATAAAATGACCCTTAGGCACTGCTGAACTACTTTTCCACTCTAAGACTGGCTCATTTGGAAACTGGAAGTTGACAACTCGAGTTCTACAATCAACTAAGGCATAATAGGCATAAAGCAAGTTCATACCAAGAATGACATCCAAATCTACCATGTCTAACTTAACTAAATCAGCCATGGTGCTCTTATGATTGGCAGAAACGGTACAATCACGATAGACTCTCTTTGATAGAATAGACTCACCAATAGGTGTAGAAACACTGAAGGGCTCACTATGTTTTTTAGGAAGAGTATCAAAATTCATCGCAGCATAAGGAGTTAGCAAATCATAAACATTAAATTTAAAGACTTGGATCATACCATTGACAACATCTGGTGAATCCTCTTGCTCTTTGCGACTAGTGATAGCATAAAGATGATTTCCTCCTCTGCCTGCCCCTTAAGTAGCTCCTCTAGATGCAACTCTGTCTAGTGGAGCAACTGAAGAAGACTGGGCTCTATTTCCCCAATTACCATTTCCCTACTTGTTCTTTAGACACTCTCGCATAAAATAACCGTTCTGGCCACACATGAATCAACCAGTTGAGCCATCACGACACATTCCTGAGTGCTTCCTACCACACTTAGCACATGCAGGAGGCTTACTTCCCCCTTGTGTCATACTACCCTGAGAATAGGCAGGTTTAGCTCTTTAATTTTAGCTATTGTACTCATTTTTGTTCTTTTGTGCAGGTGCACTAGAAGATGATGGAGCAGGTCCTTTCTATTTATGTTAGAAGGATGACGAGTTCACATTACTCTTTTGCTGCCCGGACTCATTACTTGATGTCTTAGCCTGCTTATTCTTAAACTCATCTCTATCCCTTCGCTTATCCTTCTCAACTTGTTGCACATGGATCATCAGTCTTGTTATGTCCATGTCATCTATTAGCATGGTTGCCTTACCTTCCTTACTTGACATACGAGACAATCCAGGAACAAACAGACTAATCCTACTTCTCATATCCACATCCATCTCCGGAGCATAACAGGAAAGTTGGGTAAACTTCAAACTGTACTCATAAGCACTCATAGATTCTTGGATAAGAGTGAGAAATTCTCTTGCCTTTGCTTCTCTTAGCTTACGGGGAAAGAAACGCCCCATGAAGGCACTCTCGACCATAGCCCAGCTCACAATCGGTTACGCACAAACATGAGTTAGAAAGAATCTATATAGAGATGAATTCCATTGCACGAAATGAGTATGAAGGAAGTGAGATAGTTCTTAAAATGTTGTAGCCTCCTAATCATAGATGTGGCACGCTTCGGACCGATAACTAGGACTCTACAGACACGGCTTCATAGACTCTCTAGGACTCCTAAACTTTGGGCTCTGATACCAAATTTGTCACGCCCCAAGACTACACCCTGGGAGGGTCTAGCACTCGAGAACCATTTTTGGCCCTAAGCGAACCCTTGGCCTGGCTTACTCACTCAGCGGAAAACTTAAACATAAGAGACAGTCTCAAATATAACTCATGCAATAACTTAAAGAGATATAAAACTTAGCCAAAATGGCAACTCAAGTCTTAACGAATACAACTGAAAACGGAAAGACTAAAGAACTATAACTACTCATTTATGAAGCCTCTAAACAATGCAGGATGTCGGGACAAGACCCCCGATAATCCTAACAACTGAAATACTAGAAAAAAAAGTAAATCGAGTCCTCCGAAAAGCAAGGAGGCTCACCAACTGACTCTAAATGCTCAATTGGATCAATGAGGCACTGCATGGTCATCCTGGTTACATGTGTCTACATCATAAAATGATGCAGGCAAAATGGCATCAATACATTGAATGTACGAGTATGCGAGGGGAAAAATAAACATAACATAAGCTTGAAAGGAATTTGAAAGGAACACTTACCTTGGCTTTACTCAACTCATGAATAACTCAACTCAAATGCAAAGTAAAAACAACAATAAAGGTGCAGTTTATACAAAGCATTTAAAACAGTAGATGACAACTCCATGTATGAAAGAAATACAATAGAAACTTATTTTACTCATAAAATAAAGTAATATAAAATTGTGGGAGTTTCTCTAACCGACAACTACCACTATGAGCCTAAGTGATGATACAACATGTTGCCCACGCTGCAAGAACTGTCCTATACTTTGTTGTCATATAGAACGCCTTAACTAAGTGTATCCACTAGTTTATGCTTAAAAGCACTAAGGAGTCCTCTAAAGAGTATGACCCTTTCTACCCATGACGGCTACATGGTTTATGGAGGCTTGAGTTATTATGAACTAGCGTCCCCATATCGGTGTTCAATACTACTCCCAAAATGTACTCAGCTCATATGTTTTAAAAACAAAACTCTTTCTTTGGTTTGAGATTATTATTCAAAACTTAGGTTAAAAACTCTCTTGAAAATCGGTGTTTCCTTTCTTGCTCAAATGTGAAAACATTTTGACTCTTGGGAATACTTAGTTCTCGTATAATCTTTGAAGAAAAGAACTTTTACTCTTACTCTTTACTCAACTCAAAACTCAAGTCTTAAAACAAAGTTAAAATGTTTGCAAGACTTTTGAAATGACTCTAAGAACTCTCTAGACTTGGCTCTTAACTTTCCTTGAATTTGAATTTATGGGTTCAAGGATTGTGATTTATGATAGGAAGGATCTCATGATGTTTAGGAGTGTTTTTAGATAGTTAAACATGAGAAACGATCAAGAAATCACTGCCTGGAAGCAAGTCCGCGACGCGGAGATGTAGTTAAATATTTGGTCGCGAAATAAATTTTGAGGCAGAACGGTCTGTGACAACTCCGTACGGAGAAAATTTTATCAATGAGGAACAGGTGGTACCCAGATTTTCCCGACTTGTTCCTTCTTTGTTTTCTAACCCCCAATTCTCCTAAATTTGATTTTTTTTTTCTCAATTCCACTTTAGATTCAGATACCCAGCACATGTACACAAGAATCTAACTCAAAACAACTCTAACAATCGACCTTAAACTCTCATGAACTCCTCAATCTCATCCCAAATTCACGAACGAAAGCAATTCAAGAATACAACTCAAGAACATCAAAGTCTCAATCTTTTAGGATGAAAATCATACTGAAATAAACATTTTTGGCGCGTGGGTAAATTAACACAATGCTGTGTGAACTCACATACCTAGAAGGGATTAACCATTGGCGAAATCCACAAGCAATTCCCCATGAAATCGATGAATCCTTGCTTTTTCTCCTCTTTTCTCCTTTTCTTTTCTCGTCTCTCAAAACCCTAACTCTTTTGTGAAAGCGTAAACTGATCTAATTCTGTTTAGACCCCTAAGTCATTACCAAAAATGAATCAAATCAATTGGGTATGGAAAAGACCAAAATACCCTTCTAAAATCCGGTTTTGATTTTCCTTATCTAGACAACCCAACTTCAAATTGGCATGTTCTTCCTCATACAAACTCAGAATCGGGCAAACTAGGCGGCGTTGGAAAGATAATTTAGAGATTTTTCATATGGTATCTTGTAGCACAACTAACTCATCCTGATCTAGGAGTTATAGTCATTTGAATTTGACCAAAAACCATACTTAATATAACTTAACCAAATTTCCAGATTTAACTTATTTCCAAAAATGGTTTCTTTCTAATTCTGAGTCTTTCTAGTACCAAGGTGTTATAGATTAGTAGTTGGTCATTGCATTCAGTTTAGCTTTTCAGTCATGCTCAACATTTACATTCAGTTCAAATTATATCATTACTCACTATGCATGTTTAGCTCATGTATTTGTTCAGTTATATTCCATATCATAAATGCCCAGTACATTCCAAGTACTGATGCATAGTCTGCGCTACATCTTTTCATGATATAGGTTCATGTACTCAGCATCCATATCACGCATAGATCGGTTCCCGATTTGCACTTTAGTAGCTTCAGTGGTGAGTCATCATACTTCGAGGACAATAAACATGTTTTCCGTATTTAGTCTTTCATTTCAGTTTCAGTTTTGCTAGAGTTAGCTGGGGTGTGTCCTAACAACTTTAGTTAGTAGTGTCATTCAGACATAGTGTTAGATTCAGATTTAGTTTTTGACTGATTGTTTAGTATCACTAAACTCTTAGAAGTTTTATTTATATATTCGAATCAGTATTGGGTATTCCTTATCTCTCAGTTATCTCATGTTTTAGCTTCCGCATAGTATCTTTTTATTTAGTTATTTTTAGTATGCTTATGATATGCCAGAAACAGGGTTACCTTGGGGTCACTCGTGATCCTAGGTCCCATGTTACGTTAAGGGGGTAGCCTCGGGGCGTGACAACATGACACTTTTTAAATATTTTTTTAATATATTACAATCATGGGTTACCTTCTGTGTAGTGTTTGATTTAACATGACCACACCACGGAAGTTGGCTTAGTCAGGCAGTTTAATGATCAAAGGATCCCCACAATAATAGCATACTTGTAGTCAAATCCTATTATCTAATGTTTGTAACATTACCTTTCTGTACTTAGTGTTCCACTCATGCCCATGTTTGGTTACATCATTTATTATCTTTCTAACTTCCTTCTTATACATGTTATCTTCACCTACTACAGTTTTTTTAAAGTTTGGTTCACTAGATCAAGTGCCTTCCATAATGTATCTAATATGATGGTGTCATGAATCTCATGATATTGTGGTTACAAAATATCTTTGAATTTTATCCATGAATTTTATTTTTTTAAAATTCCTCTATATATTTGAAGTACAAGATGCTATTAACTGTTTGCATTCATGCAGCCACTAAAATCCACTCATAAATTAGGATGTGGAATAACTTAAGCCGTATGTAAATTATGATTTGGATTGGTGCTATAAATTAGGATGCAACCACTATTTGAAAGAAGCTACTCTTATACACTTTTTGATTTGGATTGTTGTTATGATTATTTTCTTTTCTAATGTTATGCTGTGATAATTGAATTAACTATTTCATTGGATTTAACTTAGCACCGAGAGAATTTTGAGGTGGAGGCATAAGTAGGATATTCTCTAGTAGAAAGCTCTAGTTTCGAACAACATACCCCGTAGGATTGTCTTAAGTTGCTTAGCTAGTGGATCCACACAACTTTTATGATATGATACGGAGTTCTACCTTGGCAAGAGGCAGATGTTCCACTAAGTTTCTCCACTTTTATCTTGTTGTGTGTCCTCCTCGCATTTTGAGGACTTCATTTATAATTCAACATAATTTATTCACTTCAATTGTGTTAGCTATTAGGCAGCCTAGGACCTTGTCCCAGTAGACTTAACTAGCTCAATTGTTTTAGAGGCTTCATTAGACACAATTAAGATTCATAGATGTTAGCAGACTCAGTTTATTTCACACTTTTACTCAGATATTTTAGTGTTCTTTACTTATAAAAGATTACTTCATTATTCATTATCTTAGTCCATTATTATGAATTACAGCTTCTGCATTACTCAGTGTTCAATGGCGTCCAAGGGTTCCTTTGGGCCAGAAATAATTTTAAGTGTTGGCTATGTCCAGGGTTTTCGTTGATTCTTCTTAAAATGACTTTTTTTTCCGTCTATCTCTTATGCTACCTACTGCCATTATTATTAGTTCCAAGCTAATGGTTAGGCTTACCTACTAGTGGGTTTTAGTAGGTGCCATCATGACCATTAATTTTTGGATCATGATATGATATATATAGAATGTCGAAGACATATCAACTGGATTTTTCACCGAAGAAGTAAATTCCCTACCCTTTATAATATTTTTTTTTTTTAGGACTAGTTGACTAAACTAAAAATTTTGATACCCAAACGTATAGATAAAGATAGATGAGAGGTAACATCCCAATAGGGATATTAGATTTGACAATAAATATTTTTTGGTTGAATACAAATTTTGTTGGTTGACAAAAAAAATTCTACATGATTAACCTTATTCAGAAAAATAACTATTAAATTTTAAATTTATAAGTAATCATTAAAATAGTTTATTACCTATTATTTAGGATATATTTAAATCCAATTAATCTAATAAAATTGAGCAACAAAATTAATTTATTACCATTTTAAGGGATAAGGGTTTGAAAAATACCCCAACTTTGGTCGGATTTGTTGTTGTGATACTAAACTTTCATGAGGACCTATAACTTCCCTAGACTATTTAATACCGTATTTTTTGCCTCCTGAACAATTTAATAGTGTATTTTAAAGGTATATATGTGCCCACGTGGACACATTACTATTTATAATTTTGCATTAGTTTTTATGTCCACGTGGGCAAATATATATGTTTAAAATACGGTATTAAATAGTCTAGGGAGGTAATAGGTCCTCATGAAAGTTTAGTATCGCAACAGCAAATTCGACCAAAGTTGGGGTATTTTTCAAACCCTTATCCCCCATTTTAACCTACACAAATCTAACAAAAATTATTAAATTTCCACTACAATTTGAACCTCAAATATTATATTTGGAAAGACATTTGTTTAAAGAGGAGGTTTCCTCTTGTTAGAAGCAAATTATATACCGCACTAAATAAATCAATCTTCTTTATTCTTACACTAGTCGAAATTTCCTTTACCAATGGATTCTTCAGAACAGGAGATGATCAAATGAGTTCTTATTTTATTTTATTTTATTTATATTCTTTTTATGTTTTGTTTTTTTTTATAGGCTTCACGAGATATTCATGGTGCTTTTAATTTTTAGTGAGAGAATAAAGAAACGATTCAAAAATCTTGAACACAAAAAAAAAATACTTATCTTCAATTATGAATTCCAAAGTAAACTAATAGAGAGAAACAAAATTTGCCCTGCCAGTGCTGAAGAAGAACAAAAGTAACTTCTTATTGAGTTTCGTAATGATTGCGACCGATTGCAAGCGGAGGTAAATTTTCATTTCAGCAAATATTCGTTTATGAAATTTTTCGAGTTAATTGATTACTAATTTTATCTGGTCTTTTCATTTTCATTATGATAGTTGGTTACCTATTGCCAAAAGATTGAAGACAAGTGATGGCATAAGTTAGTGTTGGCCATGAATTTTTTTGATTAGATTTGTTTAGTATGAAGGGACATATATTGGGTTTATTAAAAAAATTGTATCTTTCTCTTTTGAAATTCTAGTTATGTTGTTAAATGAAATATATTATATATTTTTTAATGATTTTGTTTACAGAAATATGAATATATAAATAGTCAAATATATTTTTTTTAAATAGCCCATAGTTTTTCAAAAAAAGAATTAATATGTGGCAAAGCCACATTTTACTATAATTAAAACATAAGAACCGTCTACTAACAAACCAAAACAAGATAAAACCCAACCAAAAAAAAAATTAAAAAGAAATGAACAAAAATACACAAAAAGGCAACTCCATTCTTCAGATTTGGAAGTCTCAAGAAGGCACCACTTCATCTTCTCTTCTCACGCAAGCTAGCTCCAACAATGGCGTTTTTTGTCCGAAGCTTCAGAGTTGAATTATGTTGGTCGATTTTTGGGAGTTGGGACAACCCAAATGCTCCTCCACAATATTTTCTTTCCCACCACTCTGAATCAAAAGAAAATTGATGCATCCTCTTGTAGATTTAGTACATTCGACTGGATTGAAATAATGCTCACAAGATGCTAATGTTTTGATTCGGTACTATAGAAAAGAATAGTCACAGTCATAAACAAAAATGACTATAGTTATAATGAAATTGACATAGAAGAA
Source organism: Solanum gracilifrons (assembly GCA_029582605.1). Lineage (NCBI taxonomy): Eukaryota > Viridiplantae > Streptophyta > Magnoliopsida > Solanales > Solanaceae > Solanum > Solanum gracilifrons. Next base: position 34,610 of record JAJOOH010008906.1, read on the forward strand.
GATTTAGAAATAGTAAAAGAAAGATTAAGCACATCAAAAAGAATAAACATGAACTGTGAAATACCACAAATCTTATAAAAAATGAGTACCTCAAGAAGAATAGATAAAACTCCACGAAAATCAATGGAAGAAGAAATAAAACCACACCATTACTACATAACGGGAATAATGAAACAACGAAAATATTTAATATTAATAGATACAGGACGAGAAGAAAACTATATTACAAGAGAATTAGTGACAGAAGATGAAATAATAACTATTGAACAATCATTTCCCGAACTACCAAAGGCATTAATATATACCGAAGAAACTACGGAAAAGGAAATAATTATTGGAGGAGTATCAATAGTGATGAAATTTAAAATATATCAAGGAGATGAAAATATCATTTTAGGATTAAAATGGCTAGAACAAGTAAAATCATATAATATAGAAGACAAACAGTTAACAATAAATTATGAAAATAAAAGAGTAATAATTAAAAGGACCTTAGTATGAAAATATACATACTTGCAAAGATAATAATAGAGAGATATTACAATAGATATTATACACCAATGATAGATATGGGAGTAGAAACTAATATATGTAAATACAATTGTTTACCAGAAGACAAATGGGAAAAATTAAAAACACTGATAGTAGTAACAAGATTTAATAATGAAGAAACCATGATCACATATAAGGCAAAAAATATAAAAATATAAGATATTAACTATAGAGGAAATATATAACTTTGAATTAACTATAAAAGATATGCTATTAGGAATGCCATTTTTAGAAATATTATAGCCACATATAATAACAAAAACACACTGATGGTTCACAACACCGTGTAAACAAAAAATAGGAGCAAAAAGAGTAAAAAACAAAAAATGAAAAACAACAGGATGGATAAAAGGAAGTGAAAAAATTACACAAAAATTAGAAAATATAAAAGAGGAAGACCCTAAGATAGAATTAATTATATTCTCTATAGATAAAGAAAAGATAACCCAAAATAAGTTAGAATTATTATATTGTGAAGATCCTTTACAAGGATGGGAAAAACATAAAACAATAATAAAAATTGAGCTAATTGATAATAATAGTATAATAACCCAAAAATCATTAAAATATAATTTTAATGTTTTAACAGAATTTAAGATAAATATAACTGAATTACTAGAAAAAGGGTACATACAAGAAAGCAATAGCAAGCATACAAGCCTAGCATTTATATTAAATAAGCATAGTGAACAAAAAAGAGGAAAAAGTAGAATGGTTATTGACTATAGAAATTTAAATGCAAAAACTAAAACATATAATTACCCAATACCAAATAAAATATAAAAAATAAGACAAATACAAGGATATAATTACTTTAGTAAATTTGACTGCAAATCAGGATTTTACCACTTAAAGTTAGAAGAAGAATCTAACAAACTTACATCATTTACGGTACCACAAGGATTCTATGAATAGAATATATTACCATTTGGATATAAAAATGCACCAGGTAGATATCAACACTTTATGGATAACTATTTTAAACAATTAGAAAATTGTACATATAAGATTATTAGAAAAATTCATACATATTATAGAATATTCAGGCATAAGTCTAAGTAAAAAGAAAGTAGACATAATGAAAAAGCAAATAGAATTCTTAGGAATACAAATAGATAAAAATGGAATAAAAATGCAAACACAC
>JAJOOH010008907.1:0-48706 GCA_029582605.1 Solanum gracilifrons
GATTAAAAAAGAGAAAAAATCAACCCATCAGCCCCCTATCCCATCCCACTCCCTCGCCTGCAACTTTCTTCTTCCTTCAGCCCCCACCCCCACCTTCTCCTTCTTCCTTGAAACCTCCCACCACCCCACCCTACCCCACCCCCTCTTCTTCTTCTCAACACCTGCATGCCGCCCCCCATCCCTCACCCCACCTAACCAAATCTCTTATCTCAACCATTTTAGTATCTTTAATTTTAAAATTTAAAATTCTTCTCTATGAATCTTGGTCGATTTACACACTTCTAAAATCTGGGTTTTAGAATCTTGTTTGTGAAAGATTAAAGTTTAGATAATTTTGAAATCTTGAAGAGTAAGGATGTATACTGAAAAGTTGAAAAACTTAATGAAGAATCTTGAAGAATAACAAATGGGTTTTGTGAATTTATGAAATTAATTCAAAATTATGATGGAAAATTATTGGGTTTGTGTTAGTAAGCTTTTAGTGTTAAAAAAATTCATGTTAAATAGGAAGAATTAGACCAATTTGACATGAATTTAGAGCTCAATTATGAGCAAATATGAAGAGCATGATACTGAAAATTTTAATGTGCAAACTTATTTTTTATTTTTTTTATTTTAGCTTTTAATTTCTTATGTGGCATTAAAAATGACATGGAATTCTACAAAATGATGTGGAATTCCATGTGTAAGCGGTTGTGCTACACTCACACACATAGAATAAGAAAGAGTTTTAAAGTATTACGTTTTAGTGAGTTTAAGGGTTCAATTGGCAAAGTCGTGAGTATAAGAGTCCAACTGACAAACGGAGCCAAGTATAAGGGTCTCCCAGCCCATTCTACCAAATAATTATATGTAGCAACATATGACTTACATGTTGCAACAGAATAGTCATATGTTGCAACATATAACTTACACATGTTTCAACATGTGATTTATGTGTCGCTATGTAGCAACATATGACTTACATGTCGCAACAGAATAGTGATGTTTGCGTAATCAAGACATAACTTACAATTCAAGTGTCTACGATCGTACAATAGTAAAGTAACCCAGCCAAGGATTGGGGTCGAATCCCAAGGGAGTGGTTTTGAGAATTAATAGAAAAATAAAATTTAGTTCTAATTAGTCATAGCTATAAACATTATCGAATATAAACATACTAAAACTAAAGGGGTGATGCAAGCGTCAATTATCAATGGGGTTTGTATTAATTAACACCTAAAAACAACAAAAATATATGAAAACGAGATAGAGAGACGGGATTCTTGGGATGTGATAGGAATATGGGATAAACTAGACTATCAGGTACATGCTTTTGATAGTAAATTGTTGAACATTTGTGACTAGGCTAGACTATAGTGCGGGTAAATTCTCTCTCGAGCTACTTACCCCGAATCAACTTGGTTTCTCTCGAACACCGAGTTGCTGCATTAAGCACAACCTCCGCCTTAGCCCATTCAGTCTCTCGAGCTGAATGTGTGGGAGAAGGACTAGGACTCAATCTCTCGAGCTGAACCCATGTCGACCCAATACCACCGACTATCAATTTATTAATCTTAGTTTTACAACCTCTCTCTCGAGCAAGCCAAAAACATTATGATGAAATCGTATTTGCAACTACAATTCCATTAAGTTCATACACAACTACTAAACGAAATCACATCTAAACAACAAATAAACCATCAACAAGCAAGACCCAACAGGTAATCTAACCCATATTCACAAAATCACACCCCAAGAATTGGGGTTTTAGCTAGACATGTAAAAGAGATAAAAATTTATACCAATATTAGTTTCCATCAACTGGGTATGAAGGATTAAGTCTTAAAAAACATCAAGAGTGAAGAATATTTGAGACCCAAGTCTAATTTATTGGAGATGAAACCCTTTAAATCTTCAAGGTCTACGAATAATGTCTCTCTCCTTGAAACTTAGAAAAATAAAATGTTGTATCTGAAATTGCATACTAAGATAAAAATTCAACTAGTATTTATAGTTGTCAAAAAAATGTGCTGCGAAGGATCACTCGGCACAGTTAGTCGGGATCGCCGATGCACTCGGCTATCCGCCCTTTGGTCTGCTTCATTGCCTTTCAGCTTTTGCCTTCAGCATCTTCATATTTTGGATCATTGGGCGATATAGTACTGTTTCACGGAACTGTTCGGCGACGCGCCGACTGCTCCCTTTCATCGCCAACTTGATCTTTTCCCTCAGGGCTCAGCACACTAGAACTTTGGGCGAGGTTAAGGCCATTCGGCGAATCGCCGAATGTATTAGGCGATCCTCAAGCCTTCTTTTCTTCGTCTTTTCAGCTGTTTTGTTCCTTTTTGCCAAGTAGTGTCTATGCTTTGCATTAAACTCCAAATACCTAAAACTTAAGGATTTATATAAGTTATTGAGACAAAATATGCATTTGAGGACACTAATTCTATTAAAGTAAAGCCCTAAGTGAGTCCAAATTGTGGACTCATTAAATAGTCATATGTTGCAACATATAACTTAATTTTAATTTCCTGGATATTTGCAGAGCATCGGGGAGTTTAGAAGCCTTATACAGAAAAGACTTGGTAATTTTTAATGTTTTTCATATCTATTCATGTTTTTATCAATGTATTCTGCCTTTTAAATGTGTTATTTCTTCTGTAGTTTGACTCTTTAAACAATAACGATTCGCAATGCATTGGGAATGTTTAATCAAGCAGATGGAGGCCACATTGGTGCATCCTATGCGCTTGCCATAATTTCAATCCTCAAAGGTGGTCAATCCATGAGAGAAGGCTTAATGTTCATTGCCAACATGAAACAAACGGAGCCACAAAAAACCAGGACATGTCGACATAAGTTACGACAATTTTTAGGTAGAATGTGGGTGCCAGGACCTCATGTGTTGGGAGAAAGACCCATTTGTTGCACCGTTCATCAACATGAGCAAAGCCTTCGCAAGAATGACTGGCCCAAGGAAAATGATGATGAAGAAGATATTCATTGTGAATTATGTAGTTGTGATTTAAAACTAGATTATGTGGTTAAAATTTTGCCTCATACCACTATTTGATATTAATTCAATTAAATTGTGGCAAATATGTACATTCTGTTGGATAATCGATTGATTTTTGTGTTGAAATTGCAACATATCTGTCATATGAAATTGTTGTTCAAAGTGTTATATCATCTTTTTATTGCTTAATTATGGTCCAAAGTACTAAAAATGGTTTAATTTGACATTTTACATTATTAAATTGCTTAATTTATCGATTAACACATCCATCAAATTGTGGCAACATATGTACATTCTGTTGGATAATCTGTTGAAGTTTGTGTTGAAATTGCGACAGATCTGTCATATGTTGCAACATATGGGTAACCTAACATATGGTTTTTGGTATTAATTCAATTAAATTGTGACCTAATACAACATCTAGCCCTAATATATAGTCTTATAACATATCTAAGTACAAAATTATGGTCTAATAAAACAACCTTCATCAATTTTATCAATTATTTTTATAAATATTATTATACCACTAGTTCATCATACAATGACTGAGTAATTCCATATGACAGTTATATAACACCATAGGAAATCGTTGTTCAAAGTGTTATATCATATGTTTATTGCTTCATTATGGTCCAAAGTACTAAAATATGATCCAATTTGACATTTTTATTATTAAATTGCTTAATTTATTGATTAACACATCCATTTAATTGTCATCTTTGGCAACAGATGTACATTCTGTTGGATAATTTGTTGAATTTTGTGTTGAAATTGCAACATATCTGTCATATGTTGCAACATATGGATAACCTAACATGTGGTTTTTGGTATTAATTCAATTATATTGTGACCTAATACAACATGTAGCACTAATATATAGTCATATAACATGTATAAGTACAAAATTATGGTCTAATACAACAACCATCATCAATTCTATCAATTATTTTAAAAAATACTATTATACCACTGTCATGACCAGGGGTACCCCCTAGATGTAACATGACACATAGAACCCCTAAAGGTACCATGTATGCCACTTAGCATATCATAACATAAAGCATTAGAACAATAAGAGTAAAAATGCACGTAAGTCCAAAAATCATTATAAAGGAAAGCGGAAGTCTAAACTTGTCTCAATTTGTCATCTATTACAATCCTTGAATCAAATAGGGTCATAGCCCAAAACAACATAATCCGAAAGTGAAAGTACAGGAATGAAACTACAACGATAATATCCGTCCTCGAATCATGAGGACTCACCAACAAGCTCGGAGAAAGATCAAAGCCAAGCTCTAGCCACTATGAGGACCACTTTGAGAACCAGGCCCTACACTCGGGAAAATGTAGGAAAATATGGGTTAGCACAAAAATGCACTAAGTATGATAGCCATGCATAAAATCATGAAAACATGCTAAAAGAGACATTTTAGTTGAATGCATGCAATTTACTAAGTTAAAGCATCATTTTAAAGATAATGGAAGAGTATAAGTCATAAGCATAATCAAATCATAGATCTTCATATCATAAGTGTAACATATCATAAATACCCTCAAAGTATACTTGTGCAATGCATGTATAAGATCCCATAATCTCACCAATACCAAGTAAAGCTTCTTGAGTAGTCATAGTTCATAAGTCATAATGAGATTAAGCGTTAACCGAGATAGACCATGTGAGCTTACATGGAATCCGGTGTTACTCACACTAAAAAGGGTTGTCCTACTTGCCTAAGGTAAAACCATGGTTTGTTAGCTTTTAGGTGGATCCACTAGCTAAGTATCCTAAGGGATCACATAGTTATGGGATAAGGAGATTGTTACTAGAAACTCAAACTCTAGTTTGGTAGAAGGTCTCCATCTCATGAGATACATACTTTGGGAACCCGGACTCAACTAGTGTAGAAGGTCCCATTGGAAGTTGGACTCAACTTATATAAAAGCTTCCATCTCATAGTCAATATCCACTCGGTGCTAAGTTTTACTTCCCATGGATTACATATTTAGTCTTGACTTAAGTTCATATTTATGGAAGAATGCCTTGTTGACACCCAATTTTGGACCTCCACAATATAAATTAATCGCCGAGCTTCATAATTTCCAAACGACTTGAAAATAATTGACTTTATGAAATTCAAAATATTTTTCAAGTTATTTTTAATAGTTTTGTCACTTTTATAATTTTTAAATAATATATATGTTTACATAATTATTTATATAATTAGTATATTTTAGGAATATTCGAAAATCGTCTCAAAAAATATTTTGTTTTTAATTGGATATTTTGTTAATTAGTTTGGCATAATTATAGGCTATATTTTGAGCTAATTAGTTTATAATTAAGTTAATTATTTTATCTTGTTAAGATTAAGAAGCTTGTTAGTTAATTATATTAATTCGTCTTATTTAATTACTAGCTGAATTTATTAAAAAATAATCAATTTGGCTACATTCCCAATTCATTTGCTAAATTCGTAATGCAATTGACCACTTTAATCTATTAAACTTGTTACTTATTAGCCAAATCTCCTAAAACCATTTGGGACAAAACCATTTTGGGCCTTTATATTTCAGAAGCTCAAATCAATTCCCCTTCTATTTTCCATTAACCCAAGCCCATTCCCAACCTTATCAGCAGCCCATTCTAAATCCAAAAAGACCCATCAACAACATTACAACCAGACGTGTACAAAATTGACCCCACCCCTGTGTCTTTTTCCTCGCGAGACCCAAACCCAGATACATGAACAGTCCAACCAACGAAAGCCAGCGAACCAAATCGAGCCCAACGAGAAATCAAAGACCAGAAATGCTAAATCAATGAATCCAGTGACCCGAGCCCACTCTCATTGTGTCATCTTCTTTCTCTCTCCTTTATCTTCTTCATACGGGAATAATCCAGGTGTTGCAATCTCATTGCCTCTTCGTCCTTCATCTCCAAATCGATGGTCTCCTTCTTGAATCCGTTGAGAATTGTACAATTTTGTACTGTCCAGCTCTCCAACCTTATCCCTTGAAGAAATTTGAATTTCAAATTTGGAATCTCATCCAAAAATCTGCCTGTTTCGCCCCCTTGTCGATTCCATTTTTCCCTCTATATAAATCAATTATCAATCCTCAATCAAGGGGGTTACGAAAAATAGAAGACTAAGCTCGAAATAAAAGAGAAATAGCATTCTGGTAGCCCCAATTTTAGACTCTCTTTCTTTTTGGAAGCTGGCATCAGCGTTTTTTTTAGAGTTTATAGGAGCCTCATCTGTAGTGGTGGGAGTCAACTTCAAGTTTCGTCTGTTCTGTTCACTGCCCGTAACAAGGTAAACAACTCATCACCTTTTTGGTCCATTTCGAATTCATTGTGTTGGTCTGGTGTATTTTCTTTTGTGGATTCTGAAATGAGTTTACGTGATGTGTTCAGTCTGAGCTATTCCCTTCATCTTATTTTTCTAAAATTAGTAATGCATGCTTCGTTTTCAAGATAGCTTAATGCTCGTTTTAAACTTGTCTCTCTGTTTGTGTTTTTCTCGAAGTTGTGGTTGTTTTACTTGTCTCAAGGTTGGGTCTTTCACATGTGAGCATGATTTGGGGTATTTGTATGAATGTTTGGAGGACTGATTTCAAAACATGGTTGTTCTTGCTGTCTCAGTTTTTGCAGTATAGCTACGATCAACTTTTGAAATGACCGTAGCAGTCCGATTTTCCTCCTGTTTAGTGTAAATATGATTTATTGCTTAGTATTCAATGGCATATGCTTTATTCTTTCACCTTTAGTTGAATGAATGAATTAAGATGTCAACATTTCGAGCTCATGTGCCACATTTACTATAGGTTTGGGTTCTTATATTGTGTCTGTTACTACTCATTTCGATTCCTTTTACTTGGTTGCTTTGTTGAGTCTACGGAGTGTAGTGTCATGTCTCACCACTTTGCCAGTAAAATTTTGCATCCGAATAGGGGCAGAGGAATCTAGAGTTGTAGAGAGGCTTATGGAGAACTCTAGAACCCCTTAGATATTTCAAGAAGGATTTGGAACATCCTAGAATGTGTAGAGAATTCTAGATAGGGACCAAAGCATAAATACTTTAGGGACTTGTAAATTAATTTTAAATTGCACTTTTCCCCCTAAGTTGTAGTATAAATAGATGGGGCATTCATTTGCAAGACACCACTCAAGTTGTAAAGCATTCTCCAAGCTAATACAAAGCCTTCTTCCAAACTTCCAAAGTATTTCTTTACATTCTCTTAGCGATCTTAAGTTCAAAGGGCTTACTTGAGCTTACAAGATCTTGAAAGAGTAGTGAGTAAGTTGTCAAGTGCCACACAGAGCTTTAGCAAAACTCTAAGTCCGTGGCAACGTGGTATCAGAGCAAAGGTTTACTAAGAGAATGGCTAACGAAAGAGACATGAATGCCGCTAGCACCACCAACGTCAGGCTAGATGGTGGAAAGAAGAACCGCAAGGGAAAGAAGCACCAAAAGAGTAATGAGGAAATACTGCTCGACCCCACACCAAGAGAGGCACTAACATCTCATCCACCTTCGACCATCGAAGCAAGTGACGATGAACTTGTTGAAGAGGTCATTGACATCACCGCCGGAGAGAAATGGGTCACAAGGCTTGAAATGGTGAGACATGCCATGGAGATATTAGGCCGACATATGAATGTGGCTGACGGCAAGTTCAAGAATCTTGAAGACTTCACCCTTGAGGAGACCGAGAACATCCGCAAAGAGTTAAAGGGACGCCAGCGGGACGAGTTTGAGATGAAGAAGGCCATCACTGCCTTGGAGTGTCGGCTCATAGAGGCGTTAAGCACGATCGAGGCATGAAGGCCGAGATGAAGGCACTCAAGGAAGTCATGGAAGCTGGAGGATCTAAGTCATCCGATCGAGATAAAGAGGCTCCCAAGCCACCTATATTCAAAGGTGGAGAACTTCTTATGGCACTTGGAGAATTACTTCAAGTGTATTCGGTGAAGAGCGATGAGGACAAGATCAACACTGTCGTGGTGTACCTTTTGGAGATGGTCATGCTATGATGGAGGCGCAAGGAGGCCGAGATAGGGAAGGGGACATGCACCATCAACACTTGGGAGCAATTCTGAGAAAAGTACAAGAAAGACTTCTTCCCTTACAACGTCATCTATGAGGTCAAGCACAAGTTTAGGGAACAGAAGTAAATGGGTAGCATTCGAGCGTACGTGAAGGAGTTCACCACTCTCACGCTTCAGATTCCCAACCTCACAGATGAAGACATGTTGTTCCACTTCATGGATGGATTGCAAAACTGGGCTAAGACTGACTTGGAGCGGTGCAAAATAAAGACCATCAATGAGGCCATCACACAAGCGGAAGCTTTGACCGACTTCAAGCATGACAGGAACGACAAGGTGAAGGCAAAAGTCGTGAGGTCTAGTTATGCTAAAGGTGGGGCAGATCATGGCCGAGGCAAGGAGCAGCAAGCACATTCTAAGAAACACGACTCCTACAAGTTAGACGGCAAGCGATTCAGGTGCCAGAACTACACGAAGAAGAAGGCGCAGACCACCAAGAGAGATGGTTGCTACATATGCGGTGGACTGCATGGCTATGCCAGGTGCCCCGACATAAAGAACCTCGGTGCCATCCTACGCGAACGGAAGGAGAAGGATGCGCAAGATCAAGGGCAGGATGATGGCACGATGCAGTTGGGCATGGTGGGACTATGCGGTGCTATTGCCAAGCAGACGGAGAAGCCGAGAGACTTCAGCACGCAGTATGTTGACATCTCCATTAATGGACGACCAAATTGTGCCATGGTAGACTCCGGGGCTGAAGCCAACATCATGACCAAGACGGCGACAACAAAGTTATGGCTAAGTTATAATCCAAGCAACACCCGCCTCAAGACAGTCAACGCACCCCCAACTCCTATGTGTGGAGTTTCCCAAGGAGTAAGTATCACGTTGGGGAAGTGTCAAGTTAAGACAAACTTTACCATATCTCCCTTAGATATCTTTGACATTATTCTTTGGCAAGAGTTTTTCCAGAGATGTCATACGATGAGCGACCCCTACCTCCAATGACTCATGGTCATGGAGCGGGACGGTTTATGCATGGTACCTTTAGTCAAGGTGTCGAATAAGGAAGGACATGCACACTTGTCGGCCATGCAGATCATGAAAGGGCCTAATGAAAGGGGAGCCGACGTTCATAGCCACCATTGCAAGTTCGAGAGAAGACAATGGTGCTAAGGAACCTTTGCCATCGATCGTAGAAAAGGTCCTTGAAGTAAATAAGGACGTGATGCCAGATGAGCTACCGAGAACTGTACCTCCTAGGCGCGAGGTAGATAACAAAATTGAGTTAGAGGTTGGAGCCAAGCCACCTGCACATGCACCCTATATCATGGCTCCACCCGAATTAGAGGAGTTGAGGAAAGAGCTGAAGGAGATCCTCGAGGCCGGTCACATTCGCTCGTCGAAGGCACCTTATGGCGCGCTAGTTCTATTCCAAAAGAAGAAAGACATATCATTGTGCTTATGCATCGACTATCGGGTGCTAAATAAGGTAACAAATAAGAACAAGTACCCTATTCCTCTCATTGTAGATTTGTTTGATAGACTTGGACAAGACAAGTACTTCACCAAGGTTGATCTCCGAAAGGGCTACTACCAGGTGCGTATCGCGGAGGGGAATGAACCAAAGACAACGTGTGTGACAAGATACAGGGCTTTCGAGTGGTTGGTGATGCCTTTCAGCTTAACCAATGCACCCGCCTCCTTTTGTACGCTAATGAACAAGATCTTCCATCCCTACTTGGATCAGTTCGTGGTGGTTTACTTGGATGACATAGTCATCTATAGTAACACCTTGGAGGAGCACGTGGAGCATCTAAGTAAGGTCTTCCAAGCCTTACGGGAGAAACAACTCTATATTAAGTGGGAGAAGTGTGAGTTCGCCTAACACGAGGTGCACTTCATGGGACATATCATCAGTCAAGGCGAACTACGAATAAACGAGACTAAGATTTGGGTGATTCAAGAGTAGGAGGCACCCACCAAAGTGACTGAGCTACGATCATTCCTTGGACTTGCAAACTATTATCACAGGTTCATAAGTGGCTACTCCGCTAAGGCTGCTCCACTGATCAAGTTGTTGAAGAAAAATAAGCCGTGGGTTTGGAGAGAGGAGTGCCAAAAAACATTCAAAGGTCTCAAGGCCGCGGTAACAGAAGAGCCGATCTTAACTCTGCCTGACTTCTCAAAGACCTTCGAGGTGCATATGAATGCTTCAGATTACGCCATTAGGGGAGTCTTAATGCAAGATAGACACCAAATAACATTTGACAGCCTCAGGTTGAACGAGACCGAGCGGTGCTACATGGTGCAGGAGAAAGAGATGACGACCATCGTACATTGTCTACGCACATTGAGACACTACCTACTAGTCTCCAAGTTCCTAGTCAACATAGACAACGTGGCCACTAGCTATTTTTAGTTACAGAAGAAGATCACCCCAAAGGAAGCTAGGTGGCAAGATTTTCTAGTTGAATTTGACTACCTCTTGGAGTACAAGCCAGAAAGAGGCAATATAGTGGCCGACACACTGAGTCAGAAGGCTGAACTGGCTGCCGTCACTACAGCCCATTGTGACATTCAAGACTCAATCAAGGATGGCATGCAACATGATCCCGAGGCCAAGAAGCTTATGGAGTTGGCCACTCAAGGAAAGACAACTCACTTTTAGGTAGAAGGTGGCCTTTTGCTTACTGCTGGTCGGAGAGTTTACATACCCAAGTTTGGGTCTATCAGGCGGCGAATCATTAAGAAAAGCCACGATACACCGTGGGCCGGGCATCCGGGGCAGCGACGAACAAGGGCATTGATCGAGGTGATTTAGTACTGGCCATGCATGCAGGACGACATCGAGTGCAACATGCAGACTTGTCTTGTGTGCCAACAAGATAAGGTGGAGCAAAGGCAACCGGGAGGACTACTGAAGCCACTACCCGTAGCGGAGCGCCCATGGGATAAAGTGACCATGGACTTCATCACTTCCTTACGTATGTCCGATGGGTATGGAACCATCATGGTTGTGGTGGATAGATTCTCAAAGTATGCTACCTTCATGCCTGCCACAGCCGGTTGCACCGCAAAAGAGGCTGCTCGATTGTTCTTCAAAAACGTGGTGAAGTATTGGGGGATCCCAAGACATATCATTAGTAATCTAGACCTCTACTTTATCGAGAATTTTTGGAGGGAGCTGTTCGTGATACTTGGCATGGAACTTCATTTTTCCAACAGTTTCCACCCACAGACCGACGGCCAAACATAGCGTGTCAGTGCCTTATTGAAGTGTTATCTTAGGCACTATGTCAGTGCACACCAAAAGGATTGGGCCAGAATCCTAGACATGGAACAGTTTTCTAACAATTTACAAAGGAGTGAGTTCACCGGGCGCACACCATTTGAGTTGGCGACGGGCCAACAACCCTAAACTTCGCATTTTCTACCAGCTGCTTTCCAAGGGAAGAGTTTGGAATCCTACCATCTTGCCAAGGGATGGGAGGAACAACTCGACACTGCCAAGTCCTACTTGGACAAGGCAACGAAAAAGATGAAGAAGTTTGCTGACCGCAAACGGCGTCCCACAGACTACAAAGTAGGTGACATGGTCTTGGTGAAATTCAATCGAAGACATTTTAAAGCTCTAAGGATCGTTCATCAAAACTTAGTGTGGAAATATGAGGGCCCGTTCAAGATCGTTGCGAAGGTGGGCAAGATCTCATATAAGGTGGAGTTGCCTCCACACTTCAAAATCCATCCGGTCTTTCATGCATGCGTCCTCAAGCCATACCATGAGGAAAAAGAGGATTCCAACCGAAACCAATCACAACGGGCATCCATAACTGTCATCGCCTCGCATGAGCGAGAGATTGAGGCTATCATAGACTATCAAGCCAAATGGAAGTGAGGACAACAGGCCAGCGCTATGTTCCTTGTGCATTAGAAGAGACAAACTCCGAAGGAGGCCACATAGGATAGATATGAAGACTTGGGGCAGTTTAAAGACCAAATCCGAGAGTTTTTACAGTAGTGCGCCGCGGTCATCGCATCAACAGGTAAGGGAGACTGTCATGTCCCGCCACTTTACCAGTCAAATTTTGCATCCGAATAGGGGCGGAAGAATCTAGAGTTTTAGAGAGGCTTATGGAGGACTCTAGAACCTCTTAGATATTTCAAGAAGGCTTTGGAACATCCTAGAATGTGCAGAAAATTCTAGAGAGAGACCAAATTGTAAATATTTTAGGGACTTGTAAAGTAATTTAAATTGCACTTTAGACCCTAGGTTGTAGTATAAATAGAGTGGGCGTTCATTTGCAAGGCACCACTAAAGTTGTAAAGCATTCTCCAAGCTAATACAAAGCCTTCTTCCAAACCTCCAAAGTCTTTCTAAGTCTTTATTTACATTCTCTTAGCTATCTTAAGTTGAAAGGGCTTACTTGAGCTTACAAGATCTTGAAAGAGTAGTGAGTAAGTTGTCAAGTGCTGCACGGAGCTTTAGCAAAACTCTAAGTCCGTGACAATAGGCTTTGTTTCCCTTTTTCCGGATGACATTTGCTTTGTTTCTGGTTTCTTTTCCTCTAATTCAAATTTGCTGCTTCTGTTAGATTTAGCTATATTTCTGGATGTTACTTTTTTTTATTTTTAAAATAAGAAAAAGTTCTAAATGTCCTTCCTTCATTTTGATGTCTTAATTCAAAGTAGTAGCTATTAGCTAAGTCATAGGATTTATTTGAGTCATTAGCATTACGTTCTGTGTATTCAAGATTGATTTGATAATATGCTTGTGACCAAGTGTTATATACAGAGATAAGCTTATGGTTTCTAGTAATGTGTTTCTTGCTACTCGTTTATGCGATGAGCTACTTCAAATAAGAAACTATGTCATGATCATTAACTTATGCATTATGCATTTATTCCTTTCATTTTGAATACTTAGATGTTGATTCTTTGCACATATTACTTCTTGTTTGCTCTATTAAAGATAATTCAAGTGAAAAGGTTCTTACGTGATTTTTATTGTTTTTTTACATGTGATGTCAATTCGAGTCCACTTTGGGACTCCATATCCGCATTTGTGAGTTGAGATCCATTATCGAGTCAACTATATCGTTCCAAGGGCAGAAGGTGATATACAGGTTTCGGAAGTAAATAATGGCTGATATACACTGGTATATAGCTTCAGTATACATGTCGTATACAGCTGTATATGCTGATATACATAGATAACATTGATATACAAGTCTAAAAATAAAAATACAGATTGTAGGAGCTAAAATGGATTGCATGCATGTGATATACAACTCAATATACAGGAAAATGAGCTAATATACAGTCCATATACATGAGTATACACTCAGTATATATGTAGATTTTCAGAGAAGAAATGGGCCCAAAAGCCCAATGAAATGATCAGCAGTTGATTTTAATTAATATGGCCCAAAGCCCATTATTTTGACATTTTTCTTTTGTTTGACTTAGGACAGGTTGGGCTAAAGCCCAAATTTCCTTTATTATTCTCCTTTGTTATTATTTGTTTTGTATTAACTCTCTAACACTGTTTTCTTTTGGTTTAACTTAATTAAATCCCCAAAGATCGTATTTCTCCTTTTATGTTGCTTAGAGTGTTTAAGTTCTTATTTTGATTATTCATTCATTTAGTTATTTGTGGTTGAAAAAGTTATTTTCTCAATAAATTGGTTTTCTTTAAGTTTATTTTCTTTCAAGAAGTATTTATAATAAATATTTTTCCTATACTTATAATTTTCAAAATTAGTCAAATCGTTGGTCAACCGCACATTAGCGGACATTTCGAGGGCCTAACACTTTCTCGAAATGTAAATTGAACCCCGAACCCCCTTTGGATTTCAATTGATTTTAATCTGTTTAAATCTTTTGAAAATCTCATGTTTTCTTAATTTCTTTCAAAAATTAAGTGGCAACTCTATTTAAAAATCGATTTTCTTCAAAACCTAAGTTAAGTCGATTTTTCAAAAATAAGTCATTTTTATTTTTTTTCATAAAACATGCCTTGACACTCAAACCAACATAATTCATAAGATAGCTCATAGATTCAATATGTGAAAATAGCCTTTCAACCTTGGAATCATCATATTGTTAGAAAACCTTTCACGTCATATCATATTCATGCCCAAGTGTATATGAGAATAACCTTTCAACAACACAATAATTTGATCATAATCATGTTCACCTTAATCTCAAAGTGTTCATAAAACATACATATTAATCTCATAATCATGCATAATTCTTATACTTTGCCCTTCAAGGACCATAGATCAAATTAAATCACATCTAGAATTACTACATTAGATAAGGATAATAACATGATTCAAATAACTCAACCTACTATAAGCATAATCTCATCATATTCTCTTTTCATCAATTCACCCATATCACAAGGTCATAAATTTGGGAATATAGGGATTATCATGGATTCATAGGGATTTCAACTTAAAACAACATTAAATCAACAATTCAATCATAGTATAAGGTAATTAAATCATTTAAAACGTATAAGAAGAATCCATGACTTGGAGTCAAAACCCTAGCTTTTAGGGAATCACTAGTTTTGAAATTGAATTTGGAGGGACTCCATGGATGAAAGCTATCCATGGATGGAGGACTACCATACCTTACCTTTGAATCTCCAAAGAAATTGAGTGAAAAGCCTTCTTCTTTAAACCCTAGCTTGATTTTCTTCTTCTTCTTCCTTGGAGCTCTAGAGAGAGGAATTTGGGGGAAAGTTGGTTATGATTTGGGATTTTTGGAAATATGAG
The DNA here is from genome assembly GCA_029582605.1 of Solanum gracilifrons. NCBI lineage: Eukaryota > Viridiplantae > Streptophyta > Magnoliopsida > Solanales > Solanaceae > Solanum > Solanum gracilifrons. The sequence goes on from JAJOOH010008907.1 coordinate 14,837, forward strand.
AAAGATGAATAAATTTAGGGCTATTAAAACATTATATAGTTAGTCTAAATTAATAAAAAACGATGTCACTTAATATTAACTTAAAATGAAAAACCCCAAAGTGCCCCTAAATGCAACTGTCAGAAGGCAGTTTCCAGGCTCACCCAAGACCCATCACAGACGGACCATGGTTGAAACCACGACCCATGCTATTGAGCGTGGTATGAGGTTCAGAGGCATGGTTTGTAGGCCTGACCCACGACCCCTCTCAGACGGACTGTGGTTAGACCCACAACTCGTTTTGTTGAGGCGTGGTCTGGGTTCAGAAAGGGGTTCTCAGGGCCTTGACCTACGCCTCTCACCCATGAGGCATGGCCTGACCCACGAGGCGTGGATGCCCTCCGTGGGTCACTGCTCAGGTAGCCTCTAAGGGTCTTCCTCAAGGACCCATGGTTGGTCCTTGGGGTTTGAACTTGACGTTCTAACATGAAAACATTTATTTAAAGGTACGGGGAGGTACATATGAAGGTTCTAATCCTAAAGTCAAGCTCTAGTTTAGCTTACTAGTTTCCGGGGTGTTACATTATCTTCCCCTTAGTAACATTCATCATCGAATGACGATCTAGATACCTTACGAAATTAAAGACTCAAGACTAGCATCCCATCATGCATTAAACATCAAAATAGTGCACAATTCAAAGGAGGAAACTTCAACTCCAACTCAAACATAATCAATTCATCATAATGATGTAGGAACTAAATCTAACAACCCATTATGCATGAAACTCAATATTTCTCATATTCATATGAGGAACTACCTTCTACAACTAGAAGCATGCTCAACACAACATCATGGAGCCAATATGTAATTACTCTCAAAAGCATACTAAAGCATGTTCATCAACTCATCTCATGAAGTCAAATAGGCAGCTCATACTAAATGCACAACAACATGCGAAACATATATCATGAAAAGTCATTTTCTTAATAAACATGAATTTTATCAAGAACATGCATATCATAAGGAAATTATGGAAAAACTCATTTATCATTCATGACTCCCAAAACACTAAAACTCAAGAGGAACTATTTACCTCAAGCTTGAATAGGAGTAGAAGTAAAGAGATGAGGATATCGGGACTTCATATCGGCCTCGGCCTCCCAAGTAGCACCCTAAACTAAATGATTTGTCTATAAAACCTTCACAGAAGCTATTTCCTTATTTCTCAATCTCTTGACTTACCGGTCCAAGATCTCTAATAGAACTTCTTCATATAAGAGACTTTCGTCAACTCCCAACCCTTTTATGGGAATAATGGATACCGGATCTCCAGTACATTTCTTAAGCATAGAAACATGAAATACCGGATGAACTGGGGCTAACTCATTTAGCAAATCCAACTCATAGGAAACTTTACCAACTCGTTTGAATATTTGATACGGGCCAACATACCAGGGACTAAGTTTCCCTTTCTTGCCAAGTCTCATCATACCCTTCATGGGTGAGATTTATAAATAGACCCAATCATTAACTTCAAATTCTAGATCTCTTTTTCTCACATTTGCATAAGACTTTTGTCTACTTTGAGCATACTCAACCTCTCTCTAATAAGCCAAACTTTCTCAATGGCTTCATAAACTAGCTCGGGAGCTATCAATGCAATTTCACCTACCTCAAACCAACCAACCGGAGACCTACATCTCCTACCATACAAGGCTTCAAAAGGAGCCATACCGATACTTGAGTGATAACTATTATTGTAGGCAAACTCTATTAATGGCAAGTGATCATCCCAATTACCTTTAAAATCTATCACATATCCCCTCAACATATACTATAAGCTTTGAATGGTGCATTCCTCTTGACTATTCATTTGAGGGTGGAAAACAGTGCTAAGCTTCACCTTAGTACCGACCCCTCTTTGGAATGACTTCCAAAAGTGAGATGTAAATTGAGTACCCTGATCGGAAATAATAGATAAAGAAACTCCATGCAATTTCAGTATTTCCCTTATATACAACTTGGCATAGTCTTCCGCCGAAAAAGAAACCTTGATGGGAATGAAGTGGGCTGATTTTGTCATCCCACCTATAATGACCCAAATAGAATCATGTTGCCTTCGGGTGTGAGGCAAACCTATAATAAAGTCCATATTTACATCTCCCACTTCCAAGTGGGAATACTTATATTTTGGGACAAGCTTCCCGATCTTTGAAGCTCAACCTTAACTTGTTGACAATTAGGACATTTGGCTACAAATCCCGCAATATCTTTCTTCATACCGTTCCACCAATAGACTTCCTATAGATCACGGTACATCTTGGTGGCTCCTGGATGAATAGAATATTGAGAACTATGAGCCTTCTCTAAAACTTGTTCCCTCAAGCCATCAACATCCGGAACACATAACCGAACTTGGTACCTTAGCACCCTATCTTGCCCTTAGGAGAAAGCCTCAACGGACTTTTTGAGTACCGACTCCTTCAACTCAATTAGTAAAGGATCAAGATCTTGTTCAGACTTCACATCCATCACAAATGACGATTCGGAACCATTCTGGACCATGACACCACCCTTGGTAGAATCCACTAGTTGGACACCTAGTCGGGCCAACCTATGCACATCACGAACCAAATCTTTCTTTTCATCCCTATATGAGCCACACTACCCATAGACAATCTACTAAGGGAATCCGCTACAACATTATCTTTGCCGGGGTGGAAAAGAATACTCATGTCATAACCCTTCAATAATTCTAACTACCTTCGTTGACGAAGATTCAAGTCCTTTTGACTAAACACATATTGAAGACTCTTGTGATCAGTGAAAACATCCACATGGACCCCATACAAATAATGCCTCCATATTTTCAAGGCAAACAACCCCGCCGCTAATTCAAGGTCATGGGTAGGATAATTCTTCTCATGGGCTTTAAGTTGCCTTGAAGCATAGGCAATAACTTTACCATTTTGCATAAGCACACATCCCAGCCCAACTCCAGAGGCATCACAATACACCACAAAACCATCCGTACCTTCCGATAAAGTCAACATCAGGGCGGAAGTAAGTCTATCGTTCAACTCTTGGAAAATTTCCTCACAAGATTCCGACCACACAAACATAGCTTTCTTTTGAGTCAAAGCCATCAAAGGAGAAGCATTGGAGAAAAACCCCTCAACAAACCTTCTATAGCAACCGGCCAAACCCAAAAAGCTTCTAATATCAGAAGGAGTTAGAGGTCTAGGCCAACTCTCGACCGCATCCGTCTTCTTAGGATCTACCTCAATACCCTTGCTTGACACAATATAACCAAGGAAAGCTACAAACCTTAGCCAAAATTCACACTTGCTGAACTTTGCAAAAAAAATGTTGATCTTTAAGAACCTGCAAGACAATTCTCAAATGGTCCATATGTTCATTCTCACTCCTTGAATAGATCAAAATATCATCGATAAAAATTATCACAAACATGTCTAGGTAATTCCTAAACACTCTATTTATTAGATCTATAAATGCTGCCACGACATTAGTTAAGCCAAATGACATCACAAGGAATTCATAATGCCCATACCTAGTTCGGAAAGTCGTATTGGTTATATCATCCCCTCTCACCTTCAATTGGTGATAGCTTGATCGAATGTCAATTTTTGAGAAGTAACTAGCCCCTTGAAGTTGATCAAACAAGTCATTGATTCTCAGAAGGGGATATTTATTCTTAATGGTCACTTTGTTCAATTGACAATAGTCGATGCACATTTTAAGAGAACCATCCTTACTTCTAACAAACAACACTGGAGCACCCCAAAGAGAGATACTCGATCGGATGAAGCCCTTATCTAATAGATCCTTTGTTGCTCTTTGAATTCTTTCAACTCGGCCGGAGCCATTCTATAAGGAGGAATGGAGATAGGTTGCATATCCGGTAAAAGGTTAATACCAAAATCTATTTCACGCTCAGGAGAAATACAGGGAAAATCATCGAGGAAAACATCCGGGAACTCATTCACTACCGGAACTGACTCTAGAGAAGGGGTTTCAGATTCAACATCCCTCACCCTAACAAGATGGTAAATACACCCTTTGGAGATCATCTTCCTAGCTTTAAGGCAAGAGACAAATTGACCTCTAGGTGTAGAATTTCCCCCCTTCCATTCTAAAATAGGCTCATTTGGAAATTGGAATCTAACCACCCAAGTCCTACAATCGATAGAGGCATAACATGCATGCAATCAATCCATACCCAAAATCACATTAAAGACTAATATGTATAACTCTACAAAATACACCAAAGTAACTTTATGGGACAAGAAAATGGGATAACTTCTATAGACTCTTTTTTCCACCACCGAGTGACCAACCGGGGTAGAGACTGAAAAAGGTTCTACAAACATTTCGGGGAGTCTTTCAAACTTCATGGCCACAAAAGGTGTCAAAAAGGACAAATTAGCACCGGGGTCTAACAAGGCATATACATCAATAGAAAAGACTTTTAACATACCAGTCACAACATCCGGGGAGCTCTCTTGGTCATTTGGGGATTAAAGAGCATAAAAGCAGTTTTGCTTTTGGGCATTGGAGTTTGAATCCTTTGGAGGACCTTGTTTATCTTCTCTTCCCTTAATCTTGAGTATTGGACAATATCTCATCTTGTGGCCAACCTTCGCACAACCATAACACCCATCGGTGCTAACAAGGCACTTACCGTCATTCCTCTTCCCATATTTGACACAAGTAGGCCTTGCCATAGTAGATCCCTTACCATTTCCCCCTTGAGATTTAGGGTTAGACACCTTATCATTATTGACCCTTGGGGAAGCATTTGAGGAACCTTGGTTGGAGAACCTTTGTTTGAACCTTGGTCGACCTTGTCCATCAGACCTAGCATTGGAAAAATTCCCATCACCAATTTTAGCTCTTTTCACCTTTCTATTCTTTTCCTTGAGTTTGGACTCCTCAATTTATTGAGCATACACCATAAGCCTTGAGATATCCATGTCATGGAGGAGCATTGTTGTACGACACTCTTTTTCAACCAAGTCAAACACACCTGACATAAACCTACTCATCTTGGTCCTTGAGTCCGCCACCATGCTTGGAGCATAGTTGGAGAGTTGAGTGAGCTTTAAGGCATACTCCTTAACACTCATACTTCCTTGATGAAGGTTGATGAACTCTTGTACCTTAGCCTCCCTCAACTTTAGGGGGAAGAACCTATGAAGAAATGCCTTTTTGAACAATTTGCATTCTACTGGGCCCGCTCCTACATGTCTCTCACCCTTCCACTGATTATACCAAACTTTAGCCACATATTTTAGTTGGTAGGCGGCTAACTCCGCCTTCTCTCTTACGTAGATACCCCCATAATAGTAAGAACTTTATAAACTTCATCAATAAACCTTTGGGGATCCTTTTCCACTTTAGAGCCATAAAATTCAGGAGGGTTCATTCGAGCAAAATCCCTAACCCTTGAAGCAACTGAATTCACATTAGGATTTACTGGGGTTACAACTTGTCTATTGGCTTGAGCCATCACGGCTTGCGCCAATATTTGGAAAGTAGACTCTAAACTCCGCATGGGTCACATTCTCAATCATGGGATTAACCGGAGCTTGATTAGCTTGAAAAGGAGCTTCTTCATTCACATTGTCACCCTCCATTCTTCTTGCGTTAGCCCTTCGTGTATTCATATCTTGAAGACACAAGAGAAAGATTAGGAAGGGGACTTTTATAGAGCTAAACTCTAAGGCATGACTTAAGAGTAGTGAAAGAAGTGAAATTTCCTAAACATCTTATAGCCTCTCATTCATAAGTGTGGCGCACTTCACACTCATGAACAAGACTCTACTAGACGTGGCTTAAGAGACATCATCCTAGAATCATTCTAAACCTTGTGCTCTGATTATGAAGTTTGTCACGACCCAGGGGTACCCTCTAGATGTAACATGGTAGATAAAACCCCTAAAGGCACCATGTAAGCCACTTAGCATATCATAACATAAAGCATTAGAACATTAAGAGTAAAACGTATTTAAGTCCAAAAATCTTTATAAAGGAAAGTGGAAGTCTAGAGTTGTCTCAATTAGCCATCTATTACAATCCTTGAATCAAATAGGGTCATAACCCAAAACAACATAATCCGAAAGTGAAAGTACAAGAATGAAAATACAATGATAATACCCATCCTTGAATCATGAGGACTCACAAACAAGCTCGAAGAATGAGCAAAGCCAAGCTCTAGCCACTATGAGGACCAGCTTGAAAACTGGACCCTACACTTGAGAAAATGTAGAAAAATATGGGTTAGCACAAAAATGTACTAAGTTGTCAATGATAGCCATGCATAAAATCATGAAAACATGCTAAAAGAGACATTTTAGTTGAATGCATGCAATTTACTAAGTTAAAGCATCATTTTAAAGATAATGGAAGAGCATAAGTCATAAGCACAATCAAATCATAGATCTTCATATCATAAGTGTAACATATCATAAATAACCTCAAAGTATACTTGTCAATGCATCTATAAGATCCCATAATCTCACCCATACCAAGTAAAGCTTCTTGAGTAGTCATAGTTCATAAGTCATAATGGGATTAAGCCTTAACCGACATAGACCATGTGAGCTTACATGGAATTTGGTGTTACCCACACCGAAAAGGGTTGTCCTAGTTGCCTAAGGTAAGACCATAGTTTGTTAGCTCTTAGGTGGATCCACTAGCTAGGTATCCTACGGGGCACGTAGTTATGGGATAAGGAGATTGTTACTAGAAACCTGGACTCAACTTTGGTAGAAGGTCTGCATCTCATGAGATACATACTTTGGGAACCCGGACTCAACTAGTGTAAAAGGTCCCATTGGAAGCCGGACTCAACTTATGTAAAAGCTTCCATCTCATAGTCAATATCCACTCGGTGCTAAGCATTAATTACCATGGATTACATATTTAGTCTTGACTTAAGTTCATATTTATGTAAGAATGCCTTGACACTCAATCCAACATAATTCATAAGATAGCTCAAGATTCAATAGGTGATAATAGCCTTTTAACCTTAGAATCATCATATTGTGAGAAAACCTTTCACATCATATCATATTCATGCACACGTGTGTATATGAGAATAACCTTTCAATAACACAACAATTTGATCATAATCATGTTCACCTTACTCTCAAAGTGTTCATAAAACATACACATTAATCTCATAATCATGCACAATTCTCATACTTTTTCCTTCAAGGACCATAGATCATATTCAATCACACATCTAGAATTACTATATTAGATATGGATAGTAACATGATTCAAATAACTCAACCTACTACAAGAATAATCTCATCATATTCTCCTTTCATCAACTCACCCACATCACAAGTTCATAAATTGGGAATATGGGGATTATCATGGATTCATGGGGATTTCAACTTAAAACAACATTAAATCAACAATTCAATCATATTATAAGGTAATTAAATCATTAAAAATGTTTCTGAGTAGAACCCATGACTTGGAGTCAAAACCCTAATTTTTAGGGAATCACTAGTTTTGAAATTGAATTTGGAGGGAATCCATGGATGAAAGCTATCCATGTATGGATGACTATAATACCTTAGCTTTTATTCTCCAAAGAAATTGAGTGAAAATCCTTCTTCAAACCCTAGCTTGAATTTCTTCTTCTTCCTTGGAGTTCTAAAGAGAGGAATTTGGGGGAAAGTTGGTTTTGATTTGGGATTTTTTGAATTATGAGAAAGATGACTAAATTTAGGGGTCTTAAAACATTATATAGTTAGTCTAAATTAATACAAAATGACGTCACTTAATATTAACTTAAAATGGAAAACCCCAAAGTGCCTCTAAGTGCAACTGCTAAAAGGCAGTTTCCAGGCTCACCCACGACCCATCATAAATGGACAGTGGTTGGACCCACGGCCCGTGCTGTTAAACGTGGTCTAAGGTTCAGAGGCCTGATTTACAGGCGTGACCCACCGCCCCTCACTGACGCATCGTGGTCGACCCACGACCCATTCTGTTGAGGCATGGTTTTGGTTCAGAGAGGGGTTCTCAGGGCCTTGACCTACCCTTTTCACCCACGAGGTGTGGCCTGATCCACGAGGCATGGATGCCCTCCGTGGATCACTGCCCAGGCAGCCTCTAAGGGTCTTCCTCAAGGACCCATGGTTGGTCCTTGGGGTTTTAACCTTGACGTTCTAACATGCAAACATTTATTTAGAGGTACGGGGCGGTACATTTCAAGGTTCTAACCCTAACATCAAGCTCTAGTTTAGGCTACTAGTTTCCGGGGTGTTACAACTACTAGTTCATCATACAAGAATAAGTAATTTCAGTTGATAGTTATATAACACATTTGGAAATCGTTGTTCAAGTGTTATAACATATTTTTATTGCTTAATTATGGTCCAACGTACTAAAATATGGTCCAATTTGACATTTTTCATTATTAAATTGCTTAATTTTTCAATCAACACATCTATCAATTGTCATCTGTGGCAATAGATGTACATTCTGTTAGATAATCTGTTGAATTTTGTGTTAAAATTGCAACAGATCTGTCATATGTTACAACATATGGAAAACCTATCATATTAGTTTTTGTATTAATTCATTGAAATTGTGACCTAATACAACATGTAGCACCAATATATAGTCCTATAACATGTCTAAGTATAAAATTATGGTCTAATTCAACAACTTTCATCAATTCTATCAATTATTTTTATAAATACTATTATACCACTAGTTCATCATACAATGACTAAGTAATTCCATATGATAGTTATATAAGGAAATTGTTGTTCACAGTTTTATAGATTCTTTTTATTGCTTAATTATGGTCCAAAGTACTAAATTATGGTCCAATTTGACATTTTTCATTGCTAAATTGCTTAATTTATACATTAACCCATCCATCAAATTGTCATATATGGCAATATATGTATAACCTAACATGTGGTTTTTGGTATTAATTCAATTAAATTGTGACCTAATACAACATGTAGCACTAATATATAGTCCTATAACATGTCTAAGTACAAAATTATGGTCTAATACAACAACCTTCATCAATTCTATCAATTATTTTTACAAATACTATTATACCACTAGTTCATCATACAATGACTAAGTAATTCCATATGATAGTTATATAACACCATAGGAAATTGTTGTTCAAAATGTTATAGCATCTTTTTATTTCTTAATTATAGTCTAAAGTACTAAAATATGGTCCAATTTGACATTTTTCATTACTAAATTTCTTAATTTATCGAATAACCCATCCTTCAAATTGTCATCTGTGGCAACAGATGTACAATTTTGTTGGATAATCAGTTGAGTTTTTTTGTGTTGAAATTACAATAGATCTATTATATGTTGCAATATATGTATAACCTAACATGTGATTTTTGGTATTAATACAATTAAATTGTGACCTAATACAACATTTAGCACTAATATATAGTCCTATAAAATGTCTAAGTACAAATTATGGTCTAATACAACAACCTTTATTAATTCTATCAATTATTTTTACAAATACTATTATACCACTAGTTCATCATACAATGACTAAGTAATTCCATATGATAGTTATATAACACATTTGGAAATCGTTGTTCACAGTGTTATAGCATCTTTTTATTGCTTAATTATGGTCCAAAGTACTAAATATGGTCCAATTTGACATTTTTAAATTCTAAATTTTTTAATTTATCGATTAACTCATCCATCAAATTGTCATCTTTTGCGACCTCTAAAACTAGCCCAATCGGCCCCATTATTTCATTGCTAGAAGGGTTATAAATTAGGGTTTTCACTTTCATTTCAAGATAATATAGGATTTTTATTTTCTTCCTCATCGCTTCGATTTCTCTCTCTATCCTCTCTCTCTCTCTCTCTCTCTCATCTCTCGCTGGAGTGCATGGGATACAATGATGTTATTTATTTCATCAGCCTATTCTATCTTTTATTTTTTAACACACAACTAATTGATTGGTTTGGTTAAACCAAATCAATAAATAAGAGATTCGCCTGTCATGTTCTGTCAAATCAATGAAATCATTAATTTTTCAATATAACTGTTGGGTAAGAATGAATTTCTTTAAATATAGCTCAGCACTATAGATCTCATGCATGAGTTTTGTTTGTATTTTTTACTTTTGATATAATGTCAAATGCAATATTGAATCAAATTTGTAATGATGAGATTGATCTCATGTAGGGTGTGAAAATCTGTTGCAAACATGTAGACTTACTTTTAACGTAAATTTTATGGTCGAAGGACAATCCAGGTTGAATATTTTGGTCTTGTCCACGCTATCGTGTATGTACATTTCTACATGTTGGTATGGAGATCTGTTGTTTATCTTTATTTTGATTTTTGTTTAATTTAAATTTCTTTGTGGTGTATTTTAGGAGAATGCATGCAACTTGTTTAGATAGAGGGATCGTGAAGATGTTGATATACGATCCAAGTTTGTTATTCTGAGATTGACGAAGAGAATTAAGAACTTGGAAATTGATGATGAAAGTCATATTAAAAGAAGTAACAAATGGGTGATGAAGGAGAAGAAGAAAACCAAATGTTGTAACAACTGAAAGGTAGTCTTCGTGTTGATTATTGTTGTCTTTTTTCAATTTTTAAGCATTACCAATAAGAATACTGTGAAGGATGGAAAATTCTTATGTAGTTGTGTACAATCATTAAAATTATCATAGTTGTCAAAATAAATAAACATAGTTTTGCAGTTCTGTTTCAACATTTTTACTTGTTCTTAACATAACATAACATCAGTAAGTTATTGTTGCTACAGATGACTCCTATGTTGCTACAAATGCCCCATATATTGCAACATATGAGGCATATATTGCTACAAATGACCCATGTATTGCTACATATGAGTCAAATGTTGTAACAGATGAGGCATATGTTGCTACAGATAACCCATGTACTGCTACATATGAGTCAAATGTTGCAACAGATAAGGCATATGTTGCTACAGATGACCCATTATTGCTACATATGAGTCAAATGTAGCAACAAATGAGGCATATGTTGCAACATATGCCCATGTACTGCTACATATGAGTCAAATGTTGCAACAAATGAGGCATATGTTGCTACAGATGACCCATTATTGCTACATATGAGTCAAATGTAGCAACAAATGAGGCATATGTTGCAACAGATGTGTTGCAACATATGAGTCAAATATTGCAACAAATGAGGCATATGTTGCTACAGATGACTTATCTGTTGCTATAAATGACTCATTTGTTGCTACAGATGCCTCAAATGTTGCACCATATCACCCTTATGTAGCAATATTTGACCATGTAGTGGATAGATAAAGTTAAAAGGGAGTTGGTTGGAGCAACATAACACCACATACTGTGTACTTGTTCTCAATATAACATAACATAATAGATAAAATAAAACATTGTCATTAATTACAAATATTATCATCGATGATAAATTAGGAATGATGAGGGCAACGACGACTTGTTGTAGAAAATATCGCAACAACAACTGGATCTGTGAAGAAGAATAATGGAGAAACAAATAAGAGAGATAAAAGGAAAGAAGGAAACAAAATGGAAATTAGTAAAAGTAAATAAATTTGGAATATGAAATGACCTTTTATAGAGGAGAGAGAGAAAATGATGATTGTTTTCTACCTTTTAATTTTTTTTTGAATTTTGACAATATAATGTTGCAACATATGACAATTCAAAGTGACATATGTTGCCACATATCTCTTTTCTGTTGGGGTACATGCAGATAATTCTATGATTTTTTTTTACAACAGAGGTTATATATATTGCCACATATCACCTTTATGTTGAGGTATATGCAGATAATTGTGTGATTTCTTACAACAAAGGTTATATGTATTGCCACAGATACCACATTTCTTCCTTTCCAACATAATTGACATTTGTTCCAACAAAATAAAAATAATAATAATAAAACCTTCAAATAAATATTGTTGCTTCTTCACATCACAACTGACGACTTTCTTCTCTTTCTCTTTCTCTTTTTTCTCTTTCCCCTGCCTTTTTGCGATTGAGGAAGATACTGGAGCAGTATTCATTAATTTTTTTCTTTTACTAATTATAGATAGTGATCGAGAAATTGATTTTTTCAACTTCCTACACTTCAAAGGCTGTGAAATCTTCTTGGATGTATGGACATCAATATTATATGTCATTTTCGTAAAAATATTAGTGAATTTTTTAACACGACTAAAAAAATATTCATGTTGATGCTCACATCCTTCGCATCGATAAGAAGAGCATTTGATGTTAGATTAGGAAGCAACACTAGTAAAAGATTGAGTTGTTGCGACAGATGAAGCTCCTTGTGACATTTTATCTACAAGGTAAACAAAAAAAGATTGAGAGTTTACAACTGATTATAAAATAATAAGGGTAGCAATTTATACTTATATTGACACAGATGAATATTTTGTTGCCACAGTTGTACCTTTTGTTGACACAGATGAATCTTCTGTTTCAATATATGGGTAACCTGTTACTATAGATGATCATTCTATTGCTCTAACACGTAGGTGACATCTTCCAACATATGACAACTATGTTGGAATATGTACCAACATATCACTAATATGTTGCAACATACGACACATCTTTCAACAAATAAAATATATGTTGGACAATTGAACAAGACTATATTTCTACAATTATATGAGCAAAATGGTCACAAAAAGAAGAAAAAAACAATAAAAATGACTCTTCACTGAAGAACAACAATACATATACATTTCCTCTAAATTAGGATTTTTTTGGGTTTGTCGATTTTCTTTCAAAAACAAAATAATAGGTACCATTACACCATTATTCAATTTTCACATCTATAAAATGATTTCTTGTTCATTAACCCAAGAAAAGAATTAGTATCAATAGTGTGTTATTCGAAATTGTAAAATCTTTCAAAAAAATAACTTACCCGTTTTAAGTCGAACATAACCTTCACTTTAGAAAGAGAGAGAGTAAACGGTCAGAGATAAGGAGGAAGATAATGGGGAGAATATTTATTGATGTAGTTGGATTTTCTCAGGAAGAAGAAGAGCAGAACGCTGGAGAAGAAGAAGAAGAGAGAAATTCTAATTTCTTTTACTTTTTTTAATGGTTTAAATAGAATTAAAGTAGTTGAAAAATGTAGTGTTTTTTGTATTTTATAAAAAATTAGAAAGTTTTGAAAATGTCAATTTGGTCCCATATTAACTTAATTACATTTTAAGTGGATTTGACCATTTCTTGGTCAAAGTGTCACCAAAAACAAAACCAAGAATCAATTGACACCTTTCATTTAATTTTCTCCATATAGTGGTGAAGAAGACGAATAGGGTGTTTGAATTGACTTAAAAGTTAGTCAAACCTAATTCTAAATTAGTTTTTGACTTTGTGTTTCGAAAATATAAAAAATAACTTAAAATAAATCAAAAATGACTTCAAATAAGTTAGAAAGTGTTTGACAAGGTTCAAAATGACTTAAAAAAAGTCAAAAACCAAAAGTAGATCTCTCCTACTTTTTATTTGTTGGCTTAAAAGTCATTTCCATTTGACTTTTTATTTTTAACTTAAAAGCTACCTTTTTTAATCAATCCAAATGGGCTCGAAATCGTTCCTATTTTTGCCTTTCTTTTTTTTCTCCTTAAAATTTGATTTATGTCAATTAGAAACTTGTTCGAAAATTTAAATTTGAGATCTTTTATTACAATTTTTAGACGTGAAACGTTTTTTTATTCTCATATGTGTCTATAAGGTCTTGTAATTCAAATTCGAGACCTCTCATTACAATTCTTAGAGACGATGATGTCATACATCATATAGGTGTAGGATGGATAAAATTGAGGTTTACATTCAGAGTTTCGTGTGATAAAAAAATTGAGATATTGAATTAGGGATGACATTAAGGTTTCAAAGTTAAATTGGGGTGACACAAGTTATTTTAATTGAGTCTAGATGACAATAATGTAATTACAGATTAAGGATTTATGGGGCATGTGTGGGAGCTGCCCTCTGGTTTTTAAGTTGACAGTTCGGTCCATTGTATTAAATGGGGGGTAAAATGGTGAAAGACTAAAACTTAATTTAACAAAAAATGGTGGGAACCAATAATGGAGGGAAGTCAGCCAAAAAGGGAAATAAAAACTGTCAAATCCCTACCAGTAGCCCTCTTTTTTTTCTTTTCTTGTTCGTTTTTGCTTTCTTCATGTTCTCTTTAATCTTTTTCTTCTTCTTCTTGTTCGTGCATTCTTGCTAAAAATATCATTTTTCTTCTCGCCATTGTTGTTCTTGGTTGCTATTCCTTGTGCTTCTTCTTCTTATCTTTTTCTTCTAGTATCAAATTTAGTTAATCAGTAGACCAAATTTCGTTCTATATCAATTGGCATTACTTCATAAGTGATTGTGTTCACACACCATTTTGTTTGGTAAGTAAAATTAATAGTTCTTTCAATTATTCATCATCTGGCTATACCTGCAGTTTTTTCAATAATTTATATTTGTGTTTCCAACTGATGGTTATATCAATTGCAACAATTGACTTGTGTTGAATAAGTCAGATATTGGAACAGATGATAGTCTTATGTTGCAACAGAAAATAGGGTTGGGCATAAATACTGAAAACCAAAATACTAAATCGAATCGAATTATTTTGATATTTTAATTTTTGATTCGGTATTCAATATATATTTTTGTATTTTTTGGTATTTCGATTCAGTTTTTGGTATGTAATTTTTGTATTATTCGATATTTCGGTTTACCAAAATATATTATATTATAATATATATTAATATTAAATAATAAATATTATAGGAAAGATTAGGTAAAAAACACAAGACTCAAAACTTTTCTTTTCACTTTTCAGTTTTCAAACGCACTCAGTCAGTCGCTTCCCCTGTTTTCCACTTTCCACTTCCCACTTCTGGCGTCGACCAGCGACTGGCCGATCAGCAGCAGGCCAGCGACCGGCCAACCAATAGCTGAACATGAGGTCAGCAGGCAACACATAACAGGCCAGCAGGCAACACACAACATCCAACCAGCAGCATGCAACAACCGCCAGTCGACCAACACTCAGGCAACAACCGACCGGTAACCACCAGCGATTGACCGGTGACCACCATCAGGTATTGCATTTGATATATTGATTATTTTTTTGTTGTCAATATTTCTTCTTCCATTTTAAGTTACCAAGTTTCAAAAATAATATGTCTTCTTCCATTTATTTTTCTTTCTGATTTTTACTTTTGTTACTATTTAGTGTGTTAATTGTAAAATATATTTTTTATATAGATGGCTGAAAAAAATCAATTAAATGTGGATTGCTGATCAAAGTCGAATAAGTATGGATGGTTCTACGGATAATACACCTACTAATATCAATGATGCACCAATTAGCACAGAAGAAACAAAAAAAAGTGGATCCTAGGTCTACTGTTTGGCAACATTTTGAATTTTTTTTGAAAATCGTTTATTAGTTAAAGCAAAGTGTTTACATTGTAAACAAAACTATGTTGCTAATACAATTAGAAATGGAACAAGTGGACAAACCGATGTAAAATGTCTTCCTGTTGCACCCAGTATTCAAAAATTGTTAAATATTCAAAATAACAGTTCTTTGATCGAGAATTGGAAATTTGAGCAAGAGGTAGCTAGGAGAGCTTTAGATGAGATGATAATTTTGGATGAATTACCTTTTAGTTTTGTTGATAAAGAAAGCTTTAAGTTTATGAGTAATGTCCAACCTTTATTTCGGATTCCTTCTCGTAGAATCATAAAAAGGGATTCTTATGAAGTTTATGGTGAATTGAGAATGAATTTGAAAAAGTCTTTTAGAGAACTACAACCAAGAATTTGTATCACAACAAACACATGGACTTCGGTGCAAAGAATCAATTATATGTGTTTAATTGCTCACTTTATTGATAGGGATTGGGTGCTTCATAAAAAAATATTGATTTTTTGTCTAACTGTATTAGTAATTGTTTACTTGATTGGAACTTCATTGTTACGGTTGATAATGCTTCTTCAAATGATGTGGCAGTTTTAGAGTTGTCCAAAAAATTAGATATGTGGAACTAATATGATGGATGGTAAGCATCTCCATGTGAGATGTATGAATCACATACTTAATCTAATTGTGCAAGATGATTTGAAAAAAATTGATCATTCTATCAAACGGGTGAGACAAATGGTGAAATATGTTAGATCATCTTCTACAAGGACAAGAAACTTCTTGAAATGTGTTGAAATGCAAAAGATAGAATGTGATAAAATGTTGTCTTTAGATGTGCCTACTAGGTGGAATTCCACCTATTTGATGTTGGACACGACAGAAAAGTTTGAGAAGACTTTTGAGAGGTTTGATCTTTATGATGATAATTTGAATTCTTTTCTTGCTACTGATGTTTGTGAAGATGGAAGTATTGCAGGTTCAATTCAAAATGAGGATTGAGCTAATGTGAGGAATGTCACAAAGTTTTTTGAAAAATTTTATGAGCTCATATTGAAGTTTCATGTTCACGGTATGTTACTTGTAATGTTCATTTTGAGCATATATGTGAGCTTTATGCATATTTGAAAGTATGTATGACAAGTGATGATGTTGATTTGAGTAAAATGACTTCGGGGATGAAAGAAAAGTTCAAGAAATATTGGGGTACTGCTGAAAAGATGAACAAAATACTTTTTATTGCTTTTGTTTTGGAACCTCGCAATAAATTTGTGTATGTTAGTTTTCCTCTTGAAGAATTACTTGAGGAAGAAAAGGAAAAGATAGTGAATAATGAAGTAGATGTTTACTTGAAGAAATTATTTGCGATCTATGTAAGTAAGTATGCAAAAGGTTCTAAAATTCAATCATCTTCATCTGACACATCTGATTCATCTACTTGTGGTCTTTCTCAAAATGTGAAAACAAATTCTTTGAAAACTAAGTTTTACATGAAGAAACAAAAGCAAGATTCTGGAAGTTTAGGTGTTAAATCTGAGTTGGATAGATATCTTCTTGAAGACCAGAGCTTGAATCTGAGGATTTTGATAATTTGATTTGGTGGAAAGTTAATTCTCCTAGATTTTCTATACTTTCACAGTTGGCTCGATATGTATTGGTTATTTCTATGTTGAGTGTGGCATCAGAATGTGCATTTAGCACCGGTGGTCGTATTCTTGATCCCTTTAAAAGTTCATTGACTCCCAAATGTGTGTAATGTCTTATTTGTGACCAAGATTGGCGTAGACAAGAAACTAAGCCTATTTGTGTTGAATTTGTTTTGGAATTTCTTGAAAAAATTGAAGTTGTTGTATGATATACTTGATTTTCTTATTTATAGAGATGACAAATAGTAGAAGAAACTCTTTCATTGTTGATCTATGATTGCAAGTCTTAAGTATTTAATAGTGGTGAGTTCAATATGTTATGATTTATTTAATCATATTATTTTTTTAATCTTAAAAGTAGTATTCTAACATTTGATTTTATCTGAAAAGGTCCAAGAGTCAAGACAATGAAGAAAGGCGTAAAGTACTAAGTTTTGTTAGTGGTTTTGTTGGCACTTGAGACTTGAAAGTGGTCTCATGGAAGAAAGTCAAGAAACTACATTGTTGCTCATTATTGTTATTTGTTATTGTTGGCATTTGAATGTGATCTCATGGAAGAAGCTACATTGTTTGTTGCTCATTATTGTTGTTTGTTATTGTTGGCACTTGAAACTTGAAAGTGGTCTCATGGAAGAAACTACATTGATGCATTATTGTTACTTGTTAGATTGTTATTATGTTGTTGTGTAATGACGTGATCAATTGATCATTGTATTTGTGAAGTGTAGTGAAGTTTTATTACTTGTTAAATTGTTGCTTGTTAGTGCCTTTTTGGCTTTATTATTTTTACTTGTTAAGTGCCTAGTATAGTTGGGTAGATTGCTTGTCATACCCCGAGGCTACCCCCTGGATGCGGACACGGGACCTAGAATCACAAGTGACCCCAAGCTAACCCTACTGGCATAACATAAGCATACTATGATAACAAAACTGATGCGGAAACTTAAATATCATGAAAATGAAAGTGATGGGGGATACCCATTCTATATCTGAATATATGAAAACTGCGAGTTTGAGTATAAAAGAGAAATCAAACTCAAAGACTAAAGATGAAACTAACTATGTATGAAATAAGCCCCTAGATTGACTAGAAATGTTGGTACATGCCCCCAACTAGATCTAGCAAAACTGAAACTAAAAACTTAAAGTGATAAAGATAAACATGTCACTAGTCCTCGAAGAATGAGGACTCGGCACCAATGTTGCTGAATTGAAGATCAGGAATCGATTTAAGCGTGATCTGGATGCTGAGGACTGAACCTACATCACGAGAAGATGTAGCGCAATGTATGCGTCAGTACTTGAAAGGTACTGAGCATGCAGGATAGAGTAAAGTTGAAATATACATATAATTGAACAAGCAATAACGTAAGAGTGTAATATGAACACGATATAGGTACTAAACACTGAGCTAACTGAATGCAATGACCATTTTATAACATGCTAAGACTGAATACTGACTGTACTGAAATGTGGTCAATGCAATGGAATGTGATTGAACTGTGGGAGCTATTAATAACCAATAATAAAACCACATGAGCTAAATGTGGAGTCCGATGTATACTCCCCATCGAGAGGACCTAATAAACCTGGACAAAGGTATAGAGACATGCTGGCGTGATCACTAAAATGATGCCCACAGAGGGCACTTACAACCTACGTGGCTCATAGTTCTAGGACTATTTGGGTACGCTGAACCCTATTCCAACTCTGTACTATGCTACTCCTAATGGATTAAGTGATTAATATATTATGACTGAATTTCTGTGATTCATTGGATAGCTCAAAATGACAAGCGAACTGAGAATGCACATAAATAAGTTGATAATGACACAATCATTTACTGAGACATGTATATCTGAAATAGCTGAAATATCTGGCCTAGCATGTGTAATTCAAGAACTAAAGAACTACATAGCTAGGGTTCTGAAATTCATGCAATAAACTGAGTAATAACATAATAATCTGATTTGGATCATTCTAACAGCTAAAACCTAACAATCCTAACACTTAAGAAACCCTAGGTCTAGATGATATTGAGGGAATCAAGAATCTGACTGAAAACTAGGGACCTAATGGACGAAAGGAACCCACTAGTGAAATTCCACATACCTGGTGAAAAATTCCATGGAGAAATCTTTCGATTTTGGGGATGGAACTGATGGAACCTTGTTGCGTTCTTGAACTAGGGTTCTTGACCTCTTTTCTCCTCTTACGCTCTAATTTTTCTAAGTTTTGATTAATGATTTGACTTGGGTAAGTTCTAGTTATGTTTCTAGGCTTAAACCGACTAAAAACTCATAATTTAGGGTCTAAATGACGTACTTTAGGGGCCAAACGAACGAGGAAAAGACCAAAATACCCTGACTTAAAAGCTATTGGAGTCACCGACGAAGCTGACTGACGGGCCGTGAGTCGACTGACGGTCCGTATTGGTCGACCGTCGTTCGCGACCGAAGGCTGAAATTTTGGGTCTGAAACTGAAAGTTGACTGGTCCATTGACGGAGATGACTGACGGTCAGTACTGGTCGACCGTCGTTTGCGACTGAGGGCTAAAATCTGAAGTGTGAAACTGAAAGTTGACTGGCCCATCGACGAAGTTGACTGATGGGCCGTCAGTCGACTGACGGTCTGTAGGTGGCTTCCGTCGGAGGCACCTGCAACTTCTGAAAATTTGAAATTTTTCCTTTCTCAAATCTGGGGTGTTACATTGCTAGTCATTACGAAAGTCTAAATATTTGATAAATAACAATAGCTTAAGGAATTAGGACCACTAAAACATAGTAGCATATCATAAAAATTAGATATTTTGAAAGAGCCACAAAAAAATGTACTGCTAATTTAATTAATTTAAGAGACATTAGCATTGTTGCTTTTTGATGCAGCTCTTGTGCTGCAACCCGAATCACGTGCCTTCTTCTAGTCTTCTTCGCTGTTGGAGTTTCATCACCCAACATCTATGCTAAATCTCCAACAAACATAACCACAAAACGTTCTCTGTAAATCCTCTAGACTCTCCATATCCACAAACATATCCATAACACTTTAAGGGCCACTTATTTTTAGCCCATTAAATTGAAATATCAAATAAAAAAATTGTAAAATTTAAATTTTAAAAAGCCCACTAAGCAGGTCCACAAAAAATTGAACCAACAAAAATCGAACCGAAATAACATAAAGCGAACCAAAATAATAAAAACTGAATTGAATCAAAATAATTCGGTTTGGTGTTTGGTACACGTGATGTAAGAATCGAAAATCAAAAAAATTAAAAAAACTGAAACCAAATTGAATTATCGAATGCCCAGCCCTAAAAAAAAGTCATATGTTGCAACATATGACCTACATGTCGCAATAGACTAGTCATATGTTGCACCAGATGACTTCTCACTTGCAACATATGACTTAGCTGCCGCAACAAAATAGTCATATGTCGCAACATAAGATTTATCAGTTGCAACGAAATAGTCATATGTTGCAGCATATAATTCACACATGTTGCAATATATAATTTACACATGTTGCAACATATGATTTATCTATCGCAACAGAATAGTTAGATGTTGGAATATATGACTTACATGTTGTGATAGTTAAATCATATGTTGAAGCAAATGACTTACATCTAGCAACATATGACTTACATGTTGTAAAATATGATTTATCTATCGCAACAGAATAGTTATATGTTGCAACATATGACTTACATGTTGCAACAGAATGGTCACATGTTGCACCAGATTACTTACCATTTATCTTTCGTAACATTATAGACATATGTAGTAACCAGAGGCGTATCCAAGATTTCGACAAGATGAGTGCACAAGTACAAAAAAATTCATCTTAAATATAAATTTGATCGATTTGACTTTTAGATTCTTAATATGGACCATTAAATTTTAAAAATTATATGTCCAAAATATATAATACTACTAGTTTTAAATTTTAATATAGACATTTGATTTAATTATATAAAAAAATTCATAGTGCTAAAACTTTTAGAAATTTTCAATGTAACACACTTGAAATTTTTGAAAGATTAAAGAAAAAAACAAAAGATAAATTAGTTTAAACGTCAAAAGTGTAACTGATAACCACTTGAAGAGTTGTTACTCAAAAGGATAAGATAGATATAAGACTCAAATCTTTATTCTCACTTAGAGAAGTGCACCAAATCATCATTGTATTATTATATGATACTATGAACGTGAGTTCACACATCTATATTTAAATATTTTAAAAAATATAACATTATTATATATGATCTAGAGAAGGAAGCATGGGCTCACGTGAACCCACGACAACCCATCTGTTGGAACATATAACTTACATATTGCAACAGATGACTTACCTTTCACAATATATGACTTATACGTCGTAACTTGATAGATCATATGTATCCACATAAGACTCATATGTTGCAACATATGTCAAAGTTATATTCTATCATTACTATCAACTATTTTTTGAATTAAATTCTTTAGGTATAATAAATGGAGGATTTATTCATAGGGGTTGACTGTTTTGGTTAATGGATCGAGAAGAAAAATTAAATATTTGGCGTTAGAAGGATGGTATCGCTAAACAGTTGGCAGGGATGATTTTCGAAAGAAATATTTAGTATGATGATTTTTTGAATTTAATCATCCATCATTGTCAACTCAATTGTCAACTGAAGATCTTATCGTCAGTTACATTCACAACATTTTTCATAATGAGAAGGTTTATCTCTTAAAATAACTGATCAGCCTGGTTTGCTTTTTTATTTGGGAGAAGCAATGAGGCCTATATTAAGAGCCTACATGGTTGAAAATCCTATCGAGGAGAAGCATAAACTAGAAGAAGACTAGCAAGATATGTTAAATGATTTTGATGTTGTGGACATCAACTACATGCCCAAATCAAAGTGTTCCGTATGTAAGGACTTTGGCCACAAAAGAACTACATGCCCAAATCAAAATTGCTTCATCATTATTGTTGAATTTTAATGGATGTATCTTATCTTAATTTGAATCGTCTTATGTTATTTATATAAAATGTGTGGTTTATTTTGAATTGATGCATCTTTAAAAAATGTGAATGGGTTACAACTTACATCATAATTTTGCATCTGTTACAACATATGTCAATTGTGTGTTAGTTCGTAGAACAAACCATTTCATCTGTTCGAACATATGTCAGTTGTGTTTTAGTTCCTACAACATAATTGTGCATTTGTTATAACATATGTCAAATATGTGTTACTATTTACAAAATAATTGAGCATCTGTTCCAATATATATCAAATGTATGCTGAAATTACTATAGAGAGGTCATATGTTGCAACATATGGATAACCTTACATGTGGTTTTTGATATTAGTTCAATTAAATTGTGACCTAATACAATATGTAACACTAATATATAGTGTTATAACATGTCTAATTACAAAATTATGGTCTAATGTAACAACCTCCATCAGATTTATCAATTATTTAATACATATTGTAGGGAAAATGGTTCAAAACACACCTTAACTATGACCGAAATTGCTATTACACACTCCAACTTTGCGGATGTCCTATGATAGCTCTGAACTAATTTAAAATAGAATATATACCTATTTAATATGTCATACGCACATATGTATTAAGGGGGTTATATACACGCGTTGCCACATGCATAGTTAATGTTTTTAAATTATTTTTTTAATCTTAATCTTTTGTTTTATATACAATTTATTTTTGTACTTTTCTTGAATTTTGAAAATAGTTGTACTTATGTCTTTCTTCTAAAGATTTTTTTCCTTTTTTTTTTGTAATGCCAATTCAAATGAATTTTTATTTTTTTTAGTCCCTTTGCAATTTTTATTTTTTATTTCTTATCTTGATCTATTTCTGTAGTTTTTGTTCAAATTCATCTAAAAAATTTAATAGTTCCCCCAAAAAAGAAAAGGGTCTTCCTTTTAGTGAGTTATGATTTTTTTTGACAATAAATTTTTATTATCTTTCTTACAGATCTAAAATTTTGTGGTTTTCTTTGTCATCTTGATAGTTATGGAGAAATTTTTTTGAAAAAAAATTGTGTAATGGTGATGATTAGCATTTTCACCATCAAAATTTGATAGTGGAGCTTGCGATTCTGGTAGTAATAATAGTTGTTGCGCCTAAAGGAGATATGTGGTATCGTTGTGATGATTCTACAGCCAAGAGTTCTTGCGACTGATTCATTGCCGGAGTCGGCACAAGTCTTCCGCCGTGGCTGAATGTCAACGAAGAAGTAAACAAAAAGTAAAATAAAAAAAAATGTTGGCATTTAAGTTATAATGATAATTAATAATTAAGTTTACCTTATTAAGAAATATCCAATTAAAAATTGACATGTATATATGTCTTATAAAAAAATGAAATTGATATCTAAAACTAGGGTATTTAATGAAAAATAAAATAAAAAGTAATGTGGATTGCCATGTGGAAAATAGTGATGGGTCCATTTTGCTTTAATTTAATCCTGACGCGCTCACCGTACGTTATGTTCACTTGCTTGTGCATCCAAGCCGATAATATCTTTAATAATACACTAAAAAATAGTCTAGGGGGGGTTATAGGACTCCCGCAAAGTTAGAGTGTGTAACAACAGTTTCGATAATAGTTGAGGTGTGTTTTGAATCATTTTCCCCATATAGTATTATACAAAGACTAAACAATTTCCTGTGATAGTGATATAATACAATAGATAATCATTATACATTATGTTATATCATTTTTTTTATTGCTAAACTATGGTCTAATGTAATAAAATATGGTTCAATTTAACATTTTTAATTGCTAAATTACTTAATTTATCAATTAATATATCCATCTAATTGACATTTGTGGCAACATATGTATATTATGTTGGAACATATGGTCAATTTTGTGTTGAAATTAGCACTGATAGGTCATATATTATAACATATAAATAATCTTACATGTAGTTTTTTTTACATTAATTCAATTAAATTATGACCTAATACAACATGTAATACTAATATTGTAACACCCTACAAAATTTTTGAGCTAACACTTGAACCATCCTTTGTAGTGAGTAGAATTTTACCAAGGAATTTAAAATTTTCTTAAGTGTTGAAGTCACTAGATGTAGCACCTTGAGTTCCAAAAAGAACTAAATTGGAAATAGCAAAATTTGAAATTTTGGAAGTTATGCTTAAGTTCTGAGTTTTGGGTCAACTTCAAACGACCATAACTCTTAGTACAGGGTGAGTTAGGAGGGATAAGACATAGCTAATGCAAGGTCTTTGAATTATCTTTCCAACTCCACCGAGTTTCCCAAATTTCGAGCTTTGAGTAAAAAGTTATGACTGATTTACTAACGACGCACAAACCTGGCAGCAGCTCCGCGATGGCTTCGTGTTACGGAGCCAATACGGACCTCACTGCCTACTGAAAAATTATTCCGACTCCCAGCTCATTTTATTTATTTCTTTAGGGGTATTTTAGTCTTAAAAACCCTTAGGAGGTCATCTAAATTTCACTAAACGTGTACAAAAATCAGTTTTCATAAATCAAATCCTCTCATCCACTCAGAAAATTCTATGCTCAAAGAATTCAAGAAACATTAAGGCTAGGGTTCTTCTTCCAAGATTTTCCTTAAAGTTCTTCAAGAAGATGGTTCTTTTAGGTATGTAAGCTTCCATAATGTTGGGTTTGTTCACCCACACACCAATCATATTAATTTCAGCGTTAAATTCGTTCTAGAAAGTTGAAGGTTTGATGTTCTTGATATGTGTTCTTGAATTTGCTTTCGTTCTTGAATTGGGCTGAGATTGAGGAGTTCTTGAGATTATTGCATCAATTTGTAGAGTTTTTATGAGTTAGATTCTAGTGTACAAGTGCTTGGTATTTGAATCTAAAGAGAAGTTGAGCAAAAGAATCGAATTTAGGCGAATTGGAGTTAGAAAACGAAGAATGAAAAAGTTAGGCGAATCCGGCAACCCAGTCCGTGTCGTGGACCTGCCTCCCCATTTCATAAAAATTTTCTTCACGTCGCGGAGAGGTCACAGACCCCTCTGCCTCAAAAGCTATTTCGCGACTAGATATTAAAATGCATCTCCGCGTCGTGGACTTGCTTCCAGACAGTGATTTCTTAATCACTTCTCATGTTTAACTATCTAAAAATCCTCCTAAACATAACGAGATCTTTCCTATCACAAATCACAACCTTGAATTCATAAATCAAATTCAAGGTAGAGTTGGGAGTTAAGTCCTGAGAGTTCTTTCGAACATTTTTGAGAAAGTCCCTTTGAGTCTTTTTGGAGGAGTCTTCTAAAAATTCAAATAACTTGTTTCAAGACTCGAGCAAGTGAGCATAAGAATGAAGAGAATGTATTCATGAGTCTACTTTATCATCACGAGATCCTTCATATAATGAACCATAACTCTTGAATTCATAATTCACATTCAAGAGAGAGTTAAGAGTACAGTTCAAGAAAGTCTTTGAGTTCAATTACGAATCCTTTGAGATCAACTATCGATTTTAACTAAGTTTTCAGGAAGTAAGTATGAGATGAGAAGAGTCGTATACATGAGTTCCATAATGTTCTTTTGACCCTTGATTCGAGTCGTTCATGCTCATGAACTCCATACATTGAGTGTCTTCGAGAGGAGTAGCATCTTCGAGTACTAAGTCTTGAGTATCAAGTTCCTATTCCTTTTTGAGATTATATTCCTAATCATGGGACTATTGCACGTTACCCATGAAGTTTTTGAGTTGAGTAGTTCATGCCCATAATTCCACATGAACCCTAAAAGTCAAACAATCTTGAGATGAGAAGTATCTTTGAGTCCTTGAGTTGAGTAGTTCATGCCCATGATTCCGCATGAACCATCTGAGTCGAGCATTCTTCAAATGAGTATTATCATTACAGTTCTTGAGTTCTGAGTTGTTGAGTCTCGAATATTGAGTTCTAGTTATGGTTATTGAAAACCTTGAATTGAGTCGTTCACGTCCAGAATTCGGCATGAACTTTATTCTGAAAGGTCTTTTACAAATGTTTCTAAAATTGTTTTAAGACTTGAGCACTTAAGTTGAGAAAGAGTAGAGTCGAGTTCATTTTATTTAAAATGATATATAGGAACTAAGTATTCCCAAGAGTAAATGTTTTCACATTTAAAAGAGAAGAAGACTGAGATTTCCAACAGAGTTTTGAGCAGTTTGAGTAACATCACTTTTAAGAAAAAGATTTTTATGTAATAATCTCAAAACACATAAAGAGTTATGTTTTTTAACATATGAGTTGAATATATTTTGGTTCTAGTATTGAGCACCGATATGGGGACGAGTTTAGATAACTCAAGTCTCCTTAAACCATATAGCCAACGTGGGTAGAAAGGGTTATACTTTTTAGATGATTCTTTAATGCTTTTTAGCATAGACTAGTGGATCCACTTAGTTGAGGCGTTCTATATCCCGACAAGTTATAGGACAGTTCTGGCAGCGTGGGCGAGACGTTGTATCATCACATAACTCATAGTGATGGTTGTCGGTTAGAGAAACTTCCACAGAGTTATATTATATTTTATTATATATAAATTGAGTTGTTATTGTATTCTTCAATACACTAAGTTTCTTTCTACTGTTTTAAAAGCTTTCCATATATTGTATGTGTATTGTTGCTTTATATTGTGTTGAGTATCCAGACATGAGTATCCAGGGTCGAGTATCATATCATTGGGTTGAGTATCTTTATTCTTGAGTTGAGTTGAGTTGAGTGAGTTGCGAAGAGGTAAGTATGCTTCCTCTTTACTAGTTCAAGCTTATGTTTATGCTTTAGAATTCCCCTTACATGCTCGTATATTCCACGTACTGAGCCATTTCACCTGCATCGTTTCATGAAGCAGATGCAAGTATTCAAGTTCATCAACAACAACTTCGTTGATACTACATGGAGTTTGAGTTAACTATGGTGAGCCTCCTTGCTTCCGAAGGATTTCATTTACTTTTTCAGTTTTGTTAGGATGTCGTGGGTCTTGTCCCGACTTCCATCTTTGTTAGTTAGAGGCTTCACAGATAGACAGTAGAGTTTCAGAAGTCTGTTCATTTAATTTGTTAAATAGTTTAAAGATTTAAGTTGCCTATTTTATGGCGAGTTGAATATATTATTTTATTTAGAGTTTTTCATTTGAGTTAAAGCTTTGTATTTAAGTTTCATTAATTTTATTCTATTTTAAGCTTTGTATGCTTAAGTTTGTCTTTCGCTTGTGGTCAGTCAGGATGAAGGTTCGCTTGGGGACTAGCAATGGTTCTCGAGTGTTGGCCACGTCCAGGGTGTAGGCTCGGGTCGTGACAAACTTGGTATCAGAGCACATTTTTCAAGTGTCCTGGGGTGTCTATGAAGCGGAGTCAAGTAGGATCTTATTTATGGTTGTGAGTGCCCCACTTCTATAAATGAGGGACTATAAACATTTTAGAAAAGTTTTCTTTCTTTTCATACTCTTAATCGTGCAATAGTGCTATGTCATAGAGATTTATTCTAACTCGTGCATTATCATATCCATTCGACTACCCCTCATACTAGAGGTGGTTGAAAAGAAAATTCAATCCTTTATCAATGAGTTGCTCTTCGTAAGAGTCTTGAAGAAGTCATGAAACTTTAGAGGGGCTTGAGAGAAGGACATAAGTGAGTAAGTGTTCAGTTTCAGAGGAATGCACCCATATTTATATGAATCGTTCATTTGAGCTAAAAACGAGTTGTACTCTTTTCCCTAAGCCTTGTTTCCACTGAGATCCTTACGAGGAAGTATGTTTAGAGCTTGGGTAGTATTTTCACCCTAAAAGATAGTATGAATGATGAGATCATGAGCAGTAGTAGTGAAAGAGCCCAGAGTTAGAGGAAAGAATGCAGAGATTTAGTGATCTAATAAAGGGAGATAGAGTTTTGAAGAGCTATGTTACTATAGTCATGCACCTAGTAAGTTACTAATGAAGAGTTTTCCCTTATGGTTAGATTAAGAAGTGATGAGTTGTGAAGATTCCATCATAGGAGGTAGAGTGTGGTAGATACAAAAGAGTTGGTGATGAAGAGTCATTTTGTAGGAAATGACCAAGTGTAAGTGTTGAATAGAAGAGCACGAGTATTCATGAGGTGATAGATCTAAGCTAGGCTTATGATTGTGAGGGAGAGCCCATAATATTCAAAGTGTTATAGAACTAATTAGGCAATGATTATAGTGAATGAGTGAATAGTACTCAAGTTGTGAAGGGAAATGTGATAGTAAATTGTAAGTATGGAGACTAAGAGGTAAGGATTGACTATTTGTCATAAGGTCCTAGTGGACGAGTGTTTCTGAATTTGTATCCAGTAATTGTAAGTTAGTATAGTAAGGGAGCAATTATATTGATATTCAGGTTACTCATAAATATCAAGCTTGAATTTGAGATGAGTGTCATGATCAAAAGAATGGCAACATGAGGGTGATGATGATGTTAGTCTTGAGATTTTATCTGGAAGACTTGACATAGAGTAGGTGAGGAATATGTTAGCTACAATAAATATGAGTGATACAAGAGAGAGACCCTAACCTGTAGATAAGGGCAGTGAAGTGTGGCTAAGTCACAAGAGTAACAAGAGCATTAAGAGAAGTACTGAGACGGTATGTAATCAGAAGAGGTTAAGAGAAACACCTTAGATAGAAGTCTTAGTACCTGCTTATTGAGAGTTCGGTAGTCATGAGATGAACTTCTCCCGAGTGTTAGAGTAAAAGATGATGTAAACTAGTTAGAGATAATGGAATAGGTCCATTACTTTCAAGTGTCAGTTTTAGACCTAAGGAGGAGATGATGAGATGAGAAATTAAGTCAAGTGTTGAGAGTAAGCTAGTAATGAGTTCCAATAAGTATGGGAGATATCCTTTCAGAGGTCCTTTTAGTAATGGGGTGATGTTAAAAGGAGAAGGTTAATGATCATATCGTGATGATGATGGTGTGATAATTCCATCTAAGGTTATAAAAGAGGAGGATGAGGTTTTACTATGAAAAAATAATTAAATGAGATCCCTTAGTTGGTTCCGAAGGAGTTGGTTAGTAAGAGTCCATGGAGTTGTTAGAGTACTAAGCTTGAATGTGGTGTAGTTAAACATTAGGTGGTTCTTAATATGAGCCCAATGTGGTGATAAAGAGTAATAGTTTTGGGATGAGATTCCCTATAGAGAGGTATAGAACCCAAACCTAATGTAACACCCCGTATCTCTAATGACCTAAGCTAGAACCTAACGTGTAGTCTAGTAGCCTAATGAAGTGTAAATGTAAATCTAAGGTCCTAAAATAATTTTCCTAACTTAGTACTAGGGTTCTAGTGCCTAAACGTCAAGGTACGACCCCCTAGGACCACCCAAGGGTCCATGAGGAGGATCAAGAAAAGGTCCAAAAAGCTGTCCAAAATAGCCTCATTCACGAAAGGAGGACCACGAGGCGTGGATTGACTCATGCCCCATATATAGGACTCGTGAGTCCAGCCTTAGCCTCCTCAAAAGGGTTCCCAAAACTCCATGTCCCAGCCCCATTCCACAGATGTACAGTACGATCCGTGGACCAATTCACGCCTCGTGGATGAGTCTTGTGAGTTGAGACTTAGTCTCCTCACCAACACCTCGAGCCACCCCTCTCTGACCCAAACCACGAGTGAACAGTACGGTCCGTGGTTCAGACCATACCCTGTGGACGGGGACTCGCGGATGGGGCTTAGGTGGACTGCCCCAAGTCGTCCATGTAGGGGTAGGTTAGTAAATTACTAACTAATTTGTTTAAGGGTAAAAACGGTTATTTTTAGTTATATTAAGTATATTAAAGTATTTGTAAGTATTAAAACAAGTATTTTGACCCCTCACAACTCACAACTCAAAATCAAACCCACTTCCCTCTAAAAAATACTCTCTCCAAACTCCATTGAAGAACACTAAGAACTTGAAGGTTAGGGCTCAAGAATCAAAATTTTCAAATCCAATTCGTGGGCAAACCTTCATTAAGGTATGGAAACCTTGATTCATGGAACATCTTTCTTCATGAAGCCCTTCAACTCTTGATTTTGAAATTGGTAACTTGTTCAAAAACTAGGGTTACTATTCCAACATGGGTTCCCCAAAAAAATGATTTTATTATGTTAATTGCATTATATTATGAATGATTTGATGTTTAATGGCGATTTTCATTGTAAAATTCCCCTTGAAACCATGAACACCCCCATAACCCCAATTTCAAGTATTGTGATGGGTGTATTGATGCAAGATGATTACTACGAATTGTTTCTATGTGAATTTAGTTACTGAATCATGTTTTATTCATGCCTATTGTTGTATATTTAGGTGTAATTGTGAGACATTGTTCGTGACCTTGAAAAAAAGGGTAAATTTCTAGGCTTGTACATGTTGATGAGAGTTGTGTATAACCTATTGATTCACTTAGAAAGTAAATCTCCTATGACTAATGTGTAAAGTATGGTATTGTTGAAAGTATTGATCTTATCTTACCCTTATACTTA
Source organism: Solanum gracilifrons (assembly GCA_029582605.1). Lineage (NCBI taxonomy): Eukaryota > Viridiplantae > Streptophyta > Magnoliopsida > Solanales > Solanaceae > Solanum > Solanum gracilifrons. The sequence goes on from JAJOOH010008907.1 coordinate 45,476, forward strand.
ATGATGCATGAATAGTCTAGGATGATAATGGTGGATTGTGTTGATTGAAAGTCTATTTCTCATGAAAACACTATGAATGTAATGTGAAGGTCCTACTCACACACTAATGTTGATTCTAAGGTTGAAAGTACATCCTCACCTTTAATGAATATATGAGCTATTTCTATGGATTGTAATGAATGAGGGATAGAGCATTCCTTCAAACATGTAAATGCAATTCAAGGCGTAATTATGTATAATTTGGGAGATAATGCTTAGCACCGAGTGGATTTGGACAATGAGGTAAAGGCCCTTCCGCCAATGCAATAGGGAGGGTCATCCAAAGTGAACTTATGAGATGGAAGCCCCTCTGCCAATGCAATAAGGCGGGTTTCTAGAAGCAATCTCTCTATCCCATAACTATATGCCAACATAGGACTTAGCTAGTGGATCCACATAGACGCTAATACACTTAGTCCTACCTTAGGCAAGTAACTTTTTTCGGTGTGGGATTACATGACACTGGATTCCATGTAGCTCACATGGTCTATGTCGGTTATGCTATTTTTCCCTAAATGAATGATACTGAATAAGACATGGACTATACTATGACTTCTTGGTGAGTTTATTTAGTAGGAGTAGGGGTATGGGACTTCACTCCCACATTGCACAAGTGGACTTGGTAGGATGTTGTGGGGTGGTTCTTTATTATTGTGTGAGATACAAATGCATACCTGTGTCTTAAATGGTTGGTTATTATGAATGACTTTCCTTGTATTCAATGTAATGTTCATGATTATTTCCTTATTGGTGATTAATGATTATAATGAGGTTTAAAGATGATATGAATGACTAGGGGAGCTTCAAAGGAGCATTTAGTAGGGTTAGTATTATGGGATGCCAACCATTACTTGCACAATTGTTCCTTAGAGGTTGCTAAGGTGTTTATATTACCATGTAGTGAGTATAAATGTGATTATGGATTTTGTTGTACATTGTAAATGCATGTTGGTTTCTAAACTTGACAAAGGCATACTTTTCTAACAAAAATATCCCTTTTATCATATTTTAGAATTTTATGCATGTTTCCATACTTAGTACATTTTATGTGCTGACCCCTTCATCCTTCTACATCTTAATGAGTGTAGGTTCCGGCTAGGTGACTTTCACTCTCCTTTTGAAGAAAACTTGGATTGCTTATCTCCAAGTTGTGGTGAGTCCTCAAGTTCGAGGATGGGATTTCCTATTTCTTAGTTCTATTGTACCTCTCATGTTGAGACTTTTATTGATGTATAAGGGCTAAGTCCCAAACTTTGTATTCCTATGTTTTAGATGGTGGTATGAGACAAAGTCTAGGTTTTCCTATTACTTTCTTTTATGAAAAGTGAAGTTGGACTTCGATTGTAAAGTTTTAAATTGTCCACATAATTTTAATGTCTTATGTAATGATGATGCTAGAGGCTTGTATGAAACTCCTTCGGGGTCAAGTATGACATGTTCCGTCTAGGGAGTACTCCCGGGTCGTGACAAAGATGGTATTAAAGCATAAGGTTTTGGGAATAATATTTAGGTTGACGTCTCATGCACCACATCTAGTTGAGTCTGGTTCATGAGTGTGAAGCACCACATCTATAAGATGCGTAAGAACATTCCCTTCTTTCATTACTCTTTAGTCTTGCTTTGGAGTTCTAACTCTATGAAGTCCTTTCTTCTAACCCTTCTCTTGTGATTATAGGAAATGAATACAAGAAGGGAGAACTTAAGAAGAAGGGTGGAAGATATGGTGAATGATGAGGGAGTTCCTCTCCAAGGTCCTCAAGGGCCTCAAGTTCCTAATGATGAAGGAGATATGACTAATGTGGAGATAAGGGCGGCTCTCAAAACATTGACTCAAGTCATGAAGGTGCAAGCACAAGTTGTGACAACTCAAGCTCAAGCCATGATGGCTTATGCAAATAGGGAAGTTGGGCCCCGTGCTAATCCTAATGCAAGCACCATGGATTTAAGGTTAAGAGACTCTACTATGATGAACCCTCCTATTTTCTTGGGTTCCAAGGTGAATGAAGACCCACAAGAGTTTTTGGAAGAGGTCTACAAGATAGTGGATGCTAAGGGAGTGACTTCTATTGAGAAAGCCAAACTAGCAGGGTATCAATTGAAAGATGTGGCCAAGTATGGTTTACTCAATAGAAGGATAATAAGAGCGGGTCCCATAAGTTGGGAAGTGTTCAAGAAGGAATTCCTTGATAGATTCTTTCCCCATGAGAAGAGGGAAGCCAAGTTTGAGAAGTTCATCAACCTCCGTCAAGGGGGAATGAGTGTCCAAGAATACTCCTTGAAATTCACCGAGTTGTCAAAATATGCTCCATCTTTGCTGTCTAACTCAAGAGATGAAATGAGTCACTTTGTCACCGGTGTGTCTAATGCTATTGAAGAAGAGTGCCGAGTGGCAATGCTCCATGACAAAATGGATATCTCAAGGTTGATGGTTTATGCTCAACAAGTTGAGAAATCAAGGCTTAGGAAGAAGAGTAGAGAGGTAAAGAGGACAAGGTCCGATGATGGTAATTCTTCGAAGGGTAAGTTTGAGGGTCAATGTGGACCAAGGTTCAAGAAGAGGTTTTCCAACCAAGGCTCCTCCAATGCTCCAAGACACAACAAAGATAGGGTGTCTAACCCTAAGCCTCAATGAGGCAATAGGGGTGGACCTTCCGTGAAGATACCTACATGTGCCAAGTGTGGTAAGAAACATGAGGGGAAATGTCTATCCAGAATGGGTGTGTGCTATGGATGTGGCAAAAGTGGACATCAATTGAAAGATTTCCCAACTCATGCGGCCAAGGGAAAAAAGGGTAACCAAGCCACACCATGTGGTTCTAATGCTGATGCTCCCAAGAAGAATCGCTTCTATGCTCTCCAATCTAGAAGTGACCAAGAGGGGTACCCGGACGTTGTTACCGGTATGTTGCAAGTATTTTCAATTGATGTTTATGCATTATTAGACCCCGGTGCCACTTTATATTTTGTTACTCCTTTTGTGGTAATGAAGTTTGAAGTACCTCCCAAAGAGTTAAAAGAACCTTTTTCCATGTATACCCCGGTTGGTGACTCGGTTGTAGCTAAAAGAGTGTATATGAGATGTCTTATCTTTTTGTCTCATAGAGTCACATTGGTAGATTTTGTTGAATTAGATATGTTGGACTTTGATGTCATTTTGGGGATGGATAGGCTTCATGCTTGTTTTGCTTCCAT
>JAJOOH010008908.1:0-26556 GCA_029582605.1 Solanum gracilifrons
AGCTTTTCTATGTTTTCCCTTTTATAGTGCATTTCATTTTTCATTTGACATTCTTTGGTTCTCTTGAAACTGTTTCTTTTTCCTTTTCCTAGATATCTGCTAATCTTGATTTGAATGGAAATACGGAAAATATTGTCCGAATTTGCTTTTCCACTTGAAAGGTAACATTAAATTTCTCCTGATAACTCGTATTTTAAATCATCCATTCCCTAAAAAATACCTTTTAAAATTGGATTATACTACCACTTTTGCGAGCTTAGTATGCTCTGATTTGGAGTCACCAAGGGAGTGACTTAGTGGTCGAATAAGTGGAATAATACCTCGGGAAGCTTGGTTTCAAATCACAGTAGAGGTAATACTAGGTTAATTGTTCTCGGTTGTCCAAGCTTTGATGGACAGAGCTGATTATCTAATATATACCTGTGCTAGTGGGATTAGTCAACACGCACACAAGCTAGCGTAGACACCACCGTTGTATGAATAGAAGAACAAAGCTCCAAACTGGAAGCACAGGGTCTAAAGTGTAGTTTCACCTGGTAAAATGTAGCGAAACTGCTGTGTCAAAGAATCTTGTTTGTTCAATGGCACTGAGAGGTATCAGTCTTTTGATGGTTTTGCTCACTTGTTGTTATTTCACTAATTTTTTATCCTTTTTCTTTTTACAGTTTTATAGTAAACCACGTGCCTAACACTGGGAAAAATTTCCTTCAACAGCTTTTCAAGGTAACATTGTATATCTTGATAAATATTCTATCTTTCTATATGGAAAAAGTGAATATATGGCATGCAACTTGCAATGATTTTCCCTATGTCATCCGCATCCATTTAAATATGTTTTCAAGGAGATAGCACTGTAATAATGTCTCATATTAGCCGAGTTTTGCATTTTGACCGTTTTGCTCTGTGTGTGTGATAGTTTCTAAAAGTTTTGCAGGAAAAGCGAGAACTTGCTGAGAGAGTGATGATTACACGTCTTAGCCTTTACAGCATATGGATGCAGGTATGCCACTTTGATTTTAGCTACTGCTTGATGTAAATGTTTTGCTCCTTCAAAAGTACCGCGTTCTTGAATTATACATATATTTGTTCAAAAGCAGTCTTTGTGACAAACAAATAGTTTAATTTATGGCGAAAGGCGTACTAATCCCTTTTATCTATGTTTCATTTGTCGTCTGTATTGTATGATGGACGAGTTGAAAGCTAATGAATATTGTGTGTTGGATGTAGAAATGTGATCATGCTGAATTATATAACAGAATATCTGATGAGAATGTGGAACTGATGCGTGAACGACTAGCTCAAACTGTTATATGGCCATCTGATGATGATGAGATTGCTGGAAGTTTGGATTGATTAATGAGAGAAGCATAGCTAGCTCTCTTTGGTTCCCTTCCTTTTTCCATTAGTCTTGATAGGCAAAACTGTATAGTGCATCTGATTGACCAAATATATCAGGCTACATGTTTTTCATCCATACATATTTGATGTGACTTCAACGTTGCAATCCTTTCTGAATGTTTATAATGATTGGCAGTCATCTCATCAAAAAGCTTAAACTGTTTTTTATTCATTCATTTACTTACAAATTAGATTGTTACTTGAGTAGGTTCAGGACATTCAGCTCAATTTTTAATTCTCCCACTTTACTAAATTGTTTTATATCATATAAAACAGTTTTATAATCTTTATTCTTGTTCAAATGAAAATGGATCCTAAGAATCTGAAGATGTAAACATCCGTTAAATATTTAACTTTTGCGTTTGTTTTTACCTTGTTGGAAACATGAACATATATAGTTTGGTTATTTTACTGTCCAAAACAATTCAAAAATTACTTTTATTATTACCGTGTAAGACTAACTAATTATTACTCCTTGTGTCTCGACTTATTATTCTTTAATAACAACTAGTATAGTACCCGCGCGATGCGCGGATTTTATATGTATATTTATAGTTCATCGGTCATATAAGCGAATAAGGTACAACTCAACTTTACGATTATTGTATTTGTACTTTAATAATAAACAAAATTTATGAAAGCAATATTGTTAGTTGACCTGATTTTGAAGAAAATGTGATATGAAAAAATAATTTATCACATAGAATTACATGTACCGTACCGAAGGAATTACATGTTAGATGGCATATACCAATATAATATATAGCGGTGCTGGCTTGAAAGTGTAATCCAGGTAAATTGTTATGAACATCAAATTCTTGTATTGTAGTTGTTTAACATTGTTGATCCTTTATCTGGCACTGAAAAGTTAAACAAAATTATGATTTATATTTATTTATCATGTCTCCTCGATCTAAGTTCATTAATCTCTTAAATTTTTTCGAACTAACACTATGCATATCATCCGAACCTTTTATCAAAGTCTGCCTCCATCTTTATCTTGTAGGGTAGGATTCAATATTATATTATACTAATTCTTAGTTATTAAACTCATTTATATTTATTTCTTTTCACATTGTCCATCAAATATTTGCTGGTACAAATTTTCATCTGGTATCCTTATTTGAAATCATGCCATCTGTATGTAAGTAGCTTAGAAAATGATCACATATGATGTTAGATTTGATTAACAAATGCTTTCGTTAAAGCATTAGAAATTTTCTCATGTATGGTATAGCACTAATCTTGAAGAACACGTTTAAAGCACAACATATAAGAATAATATAACTTCATAATTATATGACATATAACTTAAATGGTAAAAGAATCGATTCATACCTCAATAAACCATTCTGCCACACAATTAGGCAACATAATTCCTTCATTATAGTACTTCAATACTTATTCATCCAATTAAATACCTACAACAATTATAGCAAGTAAGATAACTATACTAATATTGTAAATAATTTATACTGCAACATATTACTTTAATATAGATTAAATGCAGAAGAAAGGTTACCTCAAGCAACTTTAAATTTATCTTGGGGATGCGTAAATATATCATGTTGCTGCTCATGTATACCAAACCCTTAAAAACTTCTATCATGTAAATTTGAGAACACTTCTTTATACACTACATTTGTAGCTTCATTTGTTATCTCATCATCCTCATCATAACATAAGATCTTCAATCCTTTTCTAGTTGTTACTCGTGAAAGCGCAACATATAGTTGTCCATGAGTAAATACAGGCTTCTTCAAATATAATCCCACATTACATAATGATTGACCTTGACTTTTATTGATGGTCATGGCAAAAGATACAATTATTGGAAATTGTCTTCTTTGGAACTTAAAAGGAATTCTTGCATCAGATGGAGTTAGTGACATTCTGGGGATAAAAACTTTGTCTCCAGCCTTCTTTCCTGATAATACTTTTGCTTCAATCACCCGAATTCCAAGTCTTGTGATGATTAATCTTGTACCTTTACACAATCCCGACGATTGATCTATATTTCTTAACAACATCACAGGAACACCTACCTTCAAAGTGATAGAGTGATTTGGAATACCTGAACACTTAATACTATTAAGAAATTCAGGTGTATGCACATGTTCCAAAGATGTAAATGCATGATCAGACATACAAATTTTATCCGAACTTAGATATGACTTATCCAGACTATGATTTAGAGAAACCATGTAATCATTCACTGATTCTACCATCTGAAGAGTAGGTGCAAGAATTGCTCTTTCTTGAAGGTATTTCATATCTGTAGAATGTATCAAGTAATTTTCTTTATCTTGTTAGGCGTCTGTGAGACATTGATCAACTCAGTATCTTCAGTGGAATCCTACATATATATATAAAAAAAAGTAAAGATTATAATGTCAGTTTTGAAGGACTATTGCATTTATAATCATTAAATAAATGACAATATAAACAAATATTAATAATATATTGTAAAATAACCATGAATTCACAATCGTCAAGACTGACTTGGTTATCATTGAAATCTGGATCCTAAAAAATGTATAAAAAAATTATAATTTAGTTCAATCATAGGAATCAAACTTGATATATATTTGAATATAAAATAATACCTTGAATGTCTCTCCACGTGATGGAGGCCTGTATTTTTCTATAATATCTTCGTCATCAGTAAATGTAACAACTTTAAAGACTTCATTTTGACCTTGACCATCGGAGCTCTGTAATTCCAATTTAAACATGTATGTATTGTCCACAATATTGTCCAACTCCATAGGATATGCAGACTTATTTGCAGCACCAGTAGTCTTAAGAAAATACATATTTTTCAAAGTTTAATATAAAATATAGGAACAAAACGTACTAACATATTTAAACAGATTTTAAACAGGTTAGTAGAACTTAAAGTTTAACATGCTTATAGTGTATACCTCAAATAAATCAGTAGCAGATTTTCCAATCATCTTTGTTGCTACCCCATCCCACAACATCACAGAAATTGTGCCAGTATCATCCAAAACTCTAACTTTTAGTTTGTACCTTTGAATAGTTAATTTTGTTAGATTATTGAGTTTGTATGAGACATATATAGAGAAATTTGAATTTTGGCCATACCTACGGATGACTGATCCAACAAAACAACATTGTCTACAGTATAATTTGTCCCCCACTGCATCAACGCCTTTTACGCATTGTTTGCATGCAAAAAAGACCATCCACGGTCTATTTCAAGATGAATTATCTTTGCCACAATATAATAGTTCTCTTGCTGCAAATTTGTATTGTATATACAACTGTTATATTAAAAATAATGTAAAAGTTGTGTTGAATAAAAAATATAAAATTAAGTACTTACATGCCTACAGTCAATCAACTTCTCAATCTCATGTACTGTAACACTTCCTGATGCCAACTCAGTAGCAATAGATTGATTCCTTTGTGAAGAAATCTGTGTAAGTCGTTGAGAGCTTTCTCCAGGAACAAACTTAATTCGTGATGAAAATTCATCAACTTGAGGAAGACTCGCAATGAATTATGACTGGAATGCAACTATATAATAAATTTTGTTGGTTTAAAGAATTTTGTATGGTAATGATGACTTTTGAATGTCTAAGGTATGGTTTACTACTATTTTATGAGTAGCGTAGTTGTATGGTAAGTTTTATGAGGAGTTGGGATGTCGCTCGAATAGAATTGAAAGAGCTAAAGTCATAATGAAAAAATAGCGGGATGTAGTGTAGCTTTCAGAAAGAGGTGAGAGCAAGAATATTTTCTCTTATTGCAAGGGCTAAAGAAGTATCTTAAAAGGGATTGGGTCAGAGATGCATGGTTTCACCCGTTTTGCTCTTGTTATGGTAATAGTTTCACGGGTTCATCATATTGGTTAAAAACTATTGGATAAAACTTGAGAAATGAGTGTATAGATGTTCAACTCAAGTGTGATTATAAGCTTTTTTAGTTGTTTTTGTGGTTTTGAGTTTGGTTATGAGTACGGTTGAATTTTTAGCACAAAATATGATAAGGTTGATGGAGAGGTGATCAATGATAAGCTAAGATAAGTGAATTCATAAAAATCTTTAAGGTATGAGTTGATGTTGATAGATAAATGGATTGAGTTACACATTTGGATTCAAAATTCATGGTTTTCATTGTGAGTTTAGGTTCGTGGTAGTGTGTTTTGTCAAGGTATGGATTGGTAAGGTAAGAAATGATTGATCGGATTGAGTATGAAGCACTTAAAAATAATTTGAGTAGTAAATTTGGTTACTTTTGATTGTTATACCTAAGGGGGGTTTCACATAATGTTTTGGTTTAGAGGATAATGTAAACATATCATGGATTGTTGGTCAAATGATAAGATTGGTAAGTGAGTCAACCAAAGGAACAAGAGTTTGGTATATTGAAGAGTTCAAGATATTTAGAATTTTGTGTCATGGGAAGAATTTAGGAAAAGTGAAGGAATAAGACCTCTCGTATAAATCATTGGTTTGTAGTTGAAGGATTTATTGATTTTTGCCTATGAGTTTAGATATGACTGTGTGTTGTGAACTAGTTCGGTACAGACTTACTAGGAATTTATCATCGACTTTTCTAAAGATTGAGTTTATATTTGGGTGACAAGCAATGATGTGTGGAAGATTCTATGTGGTTATGTCAAGCTAGACTGTTCAAAATATGATAGGTAACTTGTGGATGTTAAACGGTGTGGACCTACATTTCTACGTGGTTAATGAGGATTTTGAGGGGATTGAAACTACTTTAATTTGTTGATGGGACGATATAGAGTGTTATGATGTGTTACATAGGCATTTAATGGTGAGTAGAGGTTACGTGCTTATAGTATATAGAATTATTAGAGTGACTAAGGATTTCTTAGAGTTTTGGCATAATGTATGTGAAGGTTTGGAATGGTAGTTGAAACATTGTATGTGAAAGACTGTGTGGAGTTGACATTGTGTGTGATTCAATAGTGTTACCTCGATGAAAATGTTCTATCAATTTTAAAATTTATTCTATCAACCTTGGGTGGGATCCATATTTATCATGAAATGCTTACATGGAATGAAAGGGAGCCATAGTTCTGAAATTTTGAAGGCTAGAATGTGTTTGTTAAGAAAATTTTGATACTAGTGATGGTTTGAGAGTAAGGTGAATGGCCGTAGTGATTATGATGGTTGTTAGTATTGAGAGTGTGAGCTTTAGTGGAATGATGTGAAGAGTATGTGGGGTTCGATAAAACAAGTATGTGAGCAATTATAACAAGGACTAGATTGGTGATTGTGGGTAGCTAGAAAATTAAAGAGATAAAGTCATATGAATGAAAATGTTTGATATTGGCACTACGAAAGGAGTATCTAGTGTTCTTCGATTTTGGTTATGTATATTCTTATGCAACCATCTACTTCGTTTTGGATATGGTTTGGAGTGAGATTCACTACCTATACCCACACATGTTTTCATATCTATGGGTGAATCCCTAATGGTGGATCGACTGTATCAATCCTGTGATTGTCCTCTTTGTAGGGTGAAATTCTTGGGTAGATTTGATCATTTCAGTTATGGAAAATTTGGTATTGTTTGAGATAGTTGAAGTATACCAATAGTTCTACACACATAACCTTGCTTATGAGAACTTATATAAGAGCAATGAAGACTTATAATTGTCTAAAAAGTGTTGTTAAAGGTTCTACATTTTAAAGTCTATCGTTTGTTGGATGTTTACTTAATCATTTCCTTCGTTGGGCTAGATAAGTTTGATCTTCCCTTTAGGAGTATCCGATATCTAAGGATCGTATTTTTATAGTTTAAGTTTATGGAAAGATTGTGTTATGAGAAGGAAAGCTTGATAAAAATCTGTGATGGTTTGTGCATTATGGGTGTCTGGGGGTTGATTCAGACTCACTTATGGTCATAGCCAGTGTTGATTTAGAAGTTTATCTTGGTTATGTGAGAAAAGATTGTCATGATAGTTGTGTTAAGTTTCAGTGGGTTCGAGTTTAAATTGGGTTCATGAGTTAGTTTATGGCTTGATAATCATTGTCGATTTATAGATCTATCAAAGTTTAATTCGAAAGTTTAATTTTTAGTAGTTGATTTTGATGGAATGGTCTTAAGAAGGAGCTCGTTTAGAGAGATGAACACCGACTCTGGAAGATAATATCTCAGGTTTTTGGTAACTCGGTTATTCTTCCTTCTTCTTTCTTATGTTCGAGGACGAACATGATTTTTAGTGGTGGATAATGTAATAACCCGGAAGGTCACTATTGGTAATTTTGAAGTATTCATTGACTTTAGTTAATTAGTTGATGGGTAATTGTGAATAATTGACTTAATCGATAATTAATGGGCTAACGTGATCATTTATTTAAGACCCTATACCATTTGTACCATATAATTAAATTAATTAGTGAAATTTAACACTTTGAATTATACCTAATTATTTTATTTAGAAACAAAAAGGAGATAGGGGAACAACGAAGGAAACGTGCTTCAGGCGGCGAGTAAGAAACAATCTGAAACTTGTGATATTTATATACTTAATGCTTGAAAAATGTTCACTGTTAATATTACTGATTATTTAATGAAAGTTGATAGGTATTTGGAAATTTAGCAAGTTTTGACCGTGTGTAGCATGTAATATTTTTGGTTTGGGTGGGGACGAACTGATAAGAACTTTGATTTTTGTTTGTTAGCGAAAGGATTCCAGGGAATTGAATCACTGACGAGTAGGAAATGAATTATAGATGGGGATTTACATGAAAAAGGGCAAGATTTTGACAGTGGGGTCATGATATTGCCGCCACTGATTTGTTTTTGTAACAGTGCTTCGAAATTAATAATATTAGTCATTTATTATATTATAAATTCAGTTTTTAATATATTGAGATATGTAATTAATTATTAGGTGTATGATATTATGTGAATACCATTTGAATTAGGATATTGGGAAAACTGGATTTAACCCTATACTTGAAACTTGGAAATTATGATAGTTGAAATATTAATTGTCATCAAAATTTACAAAGTTAATTATATTGGGTGAATTTTTGGGTCAAGGCTAAACACATAGTAATGTGAGTGTTGTTAGTTTTGAAGTCTTATTGTGGTTATTGATTTGAATAGATTGTATTGATTTGAAAGTACAACGAAAGAGGAAGGCTCAAGCACCGGAGTGATTGCTCGATTGTTTGAGGCAATTGAATTTCTAAACCCTTGTTAAGCGTATGGAATTCGTGTATTTCCTTGTGGTATATGTTTGGGAGTAATGGAATTGGTAATGGGTTGACTTATCCATGTTGAATAATTCTAATGATGGAAAAAGGGTAATAAAAAGGCTCGTTGTTTAATTGTTGATGTTGTGTCACGATTGTATTGTTGCGAATTGTACATTGATATTAAATTGGTCATCTCCTCATTATTTGTGTGAACATGTCATTTGCATTGTTCTGAGACATGGTTGTGACAAGTGTTATGTGATAAGAGGATGTACCATTTCGAGGGACGTATCGCGCGCCGCGATGGATACTATACTTCGAGGGACGTATCGCGCACCACGATGGTTACTATTATCGAGGGTCGTATTGCGCACCGCGATGGATGCATGGACATATATGTCTCCCATGGGTCCCGGTCTGAGAGACAGCAGGTGTGTATCACTAGGTCAAACATGCATCACTATAATTGACATTGCATTGCACATATTTATCATTAGTGAATTTAATATTGTGTTTTGGTGATCTTGTGAGTGCCTTTCTGTGAAACTTTGATTGATGAATATTGAGCTTGTTGTTGAGGATATGTAATTGTTAGTGTGTTGTTGTTGAGCTGTGTGCTATGTGAATTATGAACTGTTAGGTTGGGTTGATTTAAAGCAGGTTGTAGTTGTGGAAGTTGTAATTGATGAATATTGAGCTTGTTGTTGAGTATATGTGATTGCTAGAATGTTGTTGTTGAGATATGTGCTTGTGAATTGTGAACTGTTAGGTTGAGTTGATTTTATGCAAGTTGTAGTTGTAGAGGTTCGGTTGGGGTGTAAGGAGTACCCGTTTTCTATCCCCTTAACTTGTGTTTAGAGGTTTACTTGCTGAGTACCGTATGGTTTGGTACTCACCCCTTGCTACTACATTTTTTTGTAGGTTACTAGCCCGGACCTTTGTGATATTTTTTCTTCTCCTTGTCTGAGGCTTCTTGTGGAGGTTTGTGAGGTAGCTGCTTGTCATTTAGCGGACCTTCTTTTTCTTTAATTATGATCTTGTTCTATTGTAGAAACAATGTCATTTGAAATATGTATTTTCTTTCAACTTTGTTAGAACACATTAGAGGCTTGTACACGTGACAACCAGATTTTGGGGATATTTTTGAGTTGATTATGAAATTTCCACATTTTATTGTAATGGTTGAGTTTTAGGCTGATTTGTCTTGGTGGAATAAACGAGTGCCATCACGTCCATTTTTGGGTCGTGACATGTTCCTCCTTGATGCCACCATAGTATATACTCTAATGGTATTAAAAAATAACCGACTAGTGTTTTCACTGAAGCATTGTTTCTTCTTCTTGATACTATCATAATATATTAATGTGTTTTAGTAATTAAAAACAAAGGAAATGAAAGTACGGAAATATCTGCTTGTAAATAGTTTTTCTTTTTGAGATAACATGTGTACTTTTCCCAATAATTTAACTATGATCCCTTGAAAAATATGCATATAACATATTAGTAAAGTAATAATTCTAATAATGAAACTAATGATAATCATTGTAATTATTTAAAGAAATGACTAGAACGATATTAATTATACTAAGATGATAATGAAATGAAGTAACAATGATAACTGATGATTATCGCAATTATAATAATAAAATATCAATAATCAGAGTAAAAATGAGAAATAGTGCTACCATATAGGAAAAAACATAATAATAGTTAAAAGTAGATTATGGATGACTAGGAAGTGCAAAGAAATAAATTAAAGAAGAGGTACGACAAAATTGAATGTCAACAAATATGAAATCATCAATCTAATGAAATTAAATAATTTGAGCAAAATAATAAATAGAGAAAATGGTCAAATGACCCCCAGTCTATTATCGGATTTTCAACTATACACTTATACTTCGCGAGAGTCCTATTACCACCTTGAACTACTTTAAAATGGAATAAATAACCCTTTTAAGTGTTGAGTTGACATATAAAGTGTATTGAGTTGCCTATTTTTTTAATTTCCATTTTTTTTTCTGGTTTTCTTTTTTCTTTCTCTTTCTTTCTTCTTATTTATCTATACAACTATATATTTTTCACCATTATCATTGTTGAAGCTTTTTCAATGGATGTTTGGTATAAAAATTATCAACAACTAATGCATTTTATGAATAAATAATTTTTCAATAGACTTATTTAGAACGTCATATCTAACAAATTAAATTTATTTTTTTAAGAAACATACCCATTAATTATTTTTTATTAAAGTCATGGACACAAGAGTAACAAAATCAAAGTGAAGTAATTGTATATTTAAAAAAATATTTTCAAACTTATTATAAGAAACTAAAACAAAACGATTTCTTCTATATTTTTAAAGAAGGATCCTACATGTTCTCCTAAAACCCATGAAAAATCAAAATCAAAAACTCAAATCATAAATTAATCATAAAAATTTTAGAGGGCGGAAGAATAAAGAATGGGGAAAAGAGAGAGGTTTCTCAAAGTGGTGTCACAAATTAGTCTCGAATTGATCTTCTCATCCGCGATGATTTTGAGCTGTCGATGGAATCTTCAGGGCTAAATCTGTTCTCGAATGTTCATGACCCATTTAATGTGTATCTGAAATTGTCTAATGAAAAAAATAAAATAAAAATGTAAAAAAATCTAGAAAAATAGTTGAATGAAAGATTTGATTAGGACCGCTATCTTCTAGGCTCTAGAGTTTCAGAGTAGATGAACGGAAAAGCACTGACACTATTTGGAAGATACTAGATAGATTGATTGCTAACGGCATCTCCAACCTTAAATTCTATTTTATTCTCCAAATATAGAGTTCTCTATTTTTTTAGACAATCAACTCCAACCCAATTCTCTATTTTACTGTCTAAAAATGAATCTTTTTGCCTCTCCTTAATATTATATTATTATTTCTATTTCATTGTTATTTTCTTATTTCATAATATAAATCCTTTCTTTCTTTTCCCAAATAAGTACTTTATATAATTTTCATGTGATATAAAAAAAAAATTAATTTTTTTATTTAATATAAAATTATATTTTATTCTAAATTTCTAAATAACATAAATTGCAAGAAAATATTATATAATATATAGATTAATGGACAAATTCAAATAAAAGTGAAATAAGATTACATAAACACTCAACTTTCAAATTATCACGTTGCTCTCATAAAGGTTCTATTAATGTATTACGCAGTTCAAAATGAGCATTTTTATCCTTAATTTTTAATTTTGTGTATTCTTTATGATAAAAATTAATAATAAAATCAAATTCTATTATTGACGAAAATTAGAAAAAAATAAAATATTGTTAATTCGGGATGAAAGTAGTATATATTAAATAATATATTTTAAAAAAAATATTATATTACATTTAAAAAGAATTATGAATATTAGATATTTAATTAATAACATTATATGTAAAATAATATGTTAATTAGAAAATAGTAGAAATAATAATAAAATATTGAAAAAAGTGAAATAAAGAGTATGAATAGTAGTTCTCCAAATTTGGAGAACTATTATTCAACTCTCTAAATTGAAAAATAGAGGGTAATATGGAGGCAGAGTAATATTGTGGATCAAGAAGATAAAATGATTCTCAATCATGCCAAGGCAGAGCTGGTCCTCCAATACAAAATGGTTGATACCTTATGGAAACAAAAGGCTAATCTTAAGTGGCAATTAGAGGGAGATGAAAGTACTAGATTCTCTCACAACATTGTCAAGGGTAGAAGAAAATTCCTCAACATCAACAAAATACTTGCAGATGATCAATGGATAGAAGGAAATGATAACATTGCAGATGCAGCTAAGAAATTTTATCAGAATTTATTTACCGAGGAAAACATATCATTTGATGGCAATATCCTTAATTGTCTTCCTTGTTTGATTATTAATTCTGATAATTCCATGTTACTTGATAAACCTACTATGGAAAAAGTTAAAAATGCAGTTTTTGATATCGACCATAATAGCTCAGCAGGTCCCAATGGCTTTAATAGTATTTTTTTTTCAAAAATCTTGGGAAATTATTGGTAATGATATCCTAGAACTTGTTAGAGCTATTTTTGATGGTGAATAAATGCCTAAAATTTTCACCGCTACATGTCTAGTTCTGATACCTAAAAATGAGGCTCCTCAATCTTTTTCTTACTTTAGACCAATTAGCCTTGGTAACGTCTCTGAAAAATTGGTGTCTAAAGTTTTAAATGATACTCTCGAAAATTCTGCCCAACGTAGTCTCGGACAATCAAATCGGTTTCATTAAAGGTACGTAGAACTATTAGTGAAAATGTGCTACTAGCTCAAGAAATCATCCATGACATTAGAAAGCATATTAAGGGAAACAATATAGTAATTAAATTAGATATGAACAAAACTTATGATAGACTTTCATGGTTTTTCTTATGTGCAGTAATGAGGAAAATGGGCTTTGCAGAGCAATGGATAGTTATCATTTGAACCTGATTCCAACAACTGGTATACTGTCATTGTAAATGGTAGGAGACATGATTTTTTCAAATCCGGGGGACGAATCAAACAGGGGGACCCTTTATCTCTTCTCTATTTGTGATTACGGCTGAAGTTTTATCTAGAATGTTAAATAATTTATTTGAGAATCAAAATTTTATTGGTTTTCACATGCACCTGACATGCCCTAACATAAATAATTTATCTTATGCTGATGATATAATAATCTTTTGTGCAGGTAAGTCAGCTACTTTGCATCTCATCAAGAAGACTTTGAGGGCTCGTTTGGTGTGAGGGATTAAAAATAATAGTGATGGGATAAAAAAAATTTATGTTGTGTGATTGCCATGTTTGGGACAACTTATTCCACTATTTATATCATAGTGATGAGAGAAGTTATCCAGGATAGCTAACCCTAGGATAACTTATCCTTCAATAACGTATTTCCAACCAAACGACCCCTGAGTGACTATGAATCTAATTCTGGTCACTCATCAACATCAACAAAAGTTGTTTTCTTATGGGAGAGAATGCCCCTCAAAAGAGAAGAAACATTGTGGCTAGAATACTTAATTATCAACAGAAAGAGTTCCCAATTACTATTTAGGATGCCCTTTTGTCACTCCCCGAGGCTATCTCCTTTACGTAACACGGAACTTAGTATCACGAGTGATCCCAAGCTAACCCTGAAGCTGACATATCATAAGCATACTGAAAAATATCTAAGAGAAACATGAACTAATGCGGAAGCTAAATCAATTTATAACTGATAGTAGGGAATACCCAAAACTGGTCTGAGTATATAAATACTGAATAAGAGTATAATGATACTGAAAAATCACTCAAATGTTAAAGTTGAATCGAAAATTATGTTTGAAAAAGCCTCTACTGACTAGAGTTGTTGGGACATGCCCCCAGCTAACTCTAGCAAGACTGAAACTGAAATAAAAGACTGAAATGGAAATCATGCTATTGTCCTTGAAGTATGAGGACTCACCACTGATGATGTTGAGTATAGATCGAGAACCGATCTACGCGTGATCTGAATGCTGAGGACCTGAACCTACATCATGAAAGGATGTAGCGCAGAGTATGCGCCAGTACTTGGAATGTACTGAGCATGCATGGTATATAATATAACTGAACAAATATATAAGCTGAACAAAACATAACCGAGCAATGACATAATCTGAATTATAACAATAATACTGAAATGAACTGAATTGGATGCAATGACCAAGTATTGATTTCTAACATAACATTCTCAGACTGAATATTGTAGTATAACTGAAAACCTGGTAAATGCACTAGAGTCTGACTGTGGGAGCTACTATTAACCGACATAAAACCACGTGAGCTAAACGTGGAGTCCGATGTATATGCCCCATCGAGAGGATCCAATATACCTTGTCAGAGGTATAAAGGCATGATTGGCGTGATCACTAAATCTGATGCCCACAGATGGGACTTATAAACCTACGGGGGCACGTAGTTCTGGGACTATGAGGGTTGATTAATGTTTCAAGGACACTTCATCCAATTTTAAGTGTCAACGATCGTTAGTCAGTATATAACCCAACTAAATGAGTTGGGGTCGAATCCCACAGGGAGTGGTACGTGTTTAAGATTCAATAGGAAAGTACGAATATGATCAAGTTAGTCATCGAAAGAGACATTTACGAATAAAAACATAATTCAAATCAGGGGGTGACACGAATGTCAAATAAGGGGGTTTTGGTTTTTATTATCAACTACATTAGTAGCAAAACAATACGAAAATGACAATAATGAGACAGGTTCTTGGGATGTGATTCGATTACAGGCTATTATAGACAAATGGGTAGTTGCAACTATTAGAAAACGGCTAAAAATCAGTGAGTAAGCTAGACTATAGAGGAGATAAACTTTCTCTCGATCAATTTACCCAGAATCAAGTTGATTTCTCTCGAACATCAACAAGCATGCAAAATAAGAACAGCCTACGCCTTAGTCCATTCACTCTCTCGAGTTGAATGTCACTACAAGAAAAGTGTGGATTACTTGAGGATTTTCCTAGGGATTGTATATGAAAATTCGTAGGAAACTTTCCTGCGGATTTTCCTACCAAAAATAATTTGATGGTAAAACCTTCCTAGGTAATTATTTCCTGCGAATTTCAAAATCCGCAAGTAATTTACATAGGAATTCATATTTCGCATGTAATTTACTTACAGATTTTCTTGCAAAAAATACTAAAAATAACCTAAATTTTTTTGATAAAAAGTAACAAAATTGGAATTTTCTTACAAATTTTTTCACAAATATAGCCGCATGAAAATATTTTAATAATTTTTTAAGAAATTTCTTTTAAGCAATATTAATTATTATCTCATAATTAATTATTTAGTTTATATAACCTCATACACATATACACCTCTTCTTGGTTAGAGACCCGTATTTATTCACTCATTACACATACACTCCTCTTCTTTATTACCTGTATTAAATACCATTGTCTACCCATATTAAATGGTTAACCCTTAATCCAAATCCCAATTACCTATATTAAATACCATTGTCTATCCAGTGCCCACCCATATATAATTGCTCCACTCTCCCAATATTCTAACTCTTAGCATTATATATGCTAATATCTTAGGGTCTCCCATCGATTTGATTAATTTTTAAAGCTAAATTAAATTAAATTAATTAAATATTAAAAATATAATTTTAATATTCATAATTTACATAAAAAGAACTATAAAGTCATCTCATATTAATATGGTAATGAATTAAATCTTAAAATATTAGCTAAGTTCATGTGATTTAACTCTTAAAAAATGAAACATGAAAATTATTTATATATTTAAAATAAATTATTGCCACACAACATATCATGAAAATTTTATGCTTATACTTTCGATGAGATAATATCATAACTAAGCATATTAAATATAGAATTTTTTTTAATTATACGTACAAAGTTCTTATAAATACATAATTGAAACTATAAATTTATTTATAAGTGTAATGTGCAAGGAAGTTATAATCAACAATTAATAGTATATCTTATTAGACATGTGGGGAATTTATAATTTAAAGTTATCTTTTAATAGTTATACTTTAAAATACTTAATTAAATATATAGAAATAAATATCATTTAATAACTTACTATAGAGAAATTATACAATTTTTAATGCTTGTAAAAAAAAATATCAGTTGGAAATACAAGTAATTTTTTTTTTCATTTTATATAATTCTATCAATGAGGAAGTAATTAAAAATAGTGCTTAACTTTTTTTTATATATATATATATTTGTTATCTTCAATTTTAACATTTTCCTATTAAAATTACTTTTACTAATGTTATTATAATGTTCTTTCATGTAATTTGTTAATTTTTCAAGTCACAAAATTCCTACGTAAATTCTCAAAAAATCCCTTAATATTTTCCCAGGTAATTAAATTCTTAGGTAAATCCCCAAATATAAATCTCAAGAAAATTTCACAACAAATTAATCCCCAAATAATTTTTCAAGTAATAAAATCCCCAGGTCAATCCCCAAATATAAATCCCCAGCAAATTTCACAACAGTTAATCCCCAAATAATTTCCCAAGTAATAAAATTCCTATATAAATCCCCAAATATAAATCCCCAACAAATTTCACAGCAACTAATCCCCAAATAATTTCCCAAGTAATAAAATCCCAGATAAATTTTCACCAAAATATCTCCAGAAAAATCTGTAGGATGGATTACCTGGGATTTTTCTATGGAATAAAAAAATGATTATAAATATTTTTTTGGTTCATGTACCTGCGGATTTAGCTAGAGATAATGTACTTGCCATTACTTTTTCCCAGGTAATATCGCAAGTTCATGTTTGGCGCAAAATGGCGCCAAATTTACCTGCGGAATTTGTTGGAAATATACATTTCGTAGGTAATATATTCTAATATTGAGGAATTTAAAACTTTTGCAAGAAAATTCGCATGAAATAGTTGTGAAAATTTTCCCTAGGAAAAATTCTCATGTAATTCACAGTTTTCTTGTAGTGTGTGTGGAAAAGGGTTTAGGATTCACTCTCTCGAGCTGAACCCATGACAACCCAACACCCACAGACCATCAATCAAGTACCTTAGTTCTAATACCTCTCTCTCGAGCAAGAAAAGAACACAAAGGTGGAATCACATTTGCAACTGCAATTCCTAAATTAACCCAAAATAAATGATTGAACTCACTTTTAAATAGCAATTAAGCTAACAGTTAGCAACACCCATTAGCTAAATCAGTCCATAATCACATAATCACATCTCAAGAATTGGGGTTTTAGCTAGACATCATAAAAAGATAAAAATCGTTACCAAATTGAGTTTCCATCAATTGGGTAAGATTGATTTCATCTTTACAAAGGTCTAAATCGAAAAATCTCAAAGACCCACTTCCAATTTCTCAAAAGTGAAAAACCTTCAATTCTTCAAAGCTAAGGCAAAAATTGTCTCTATACTCAGAATTCAATATCTTGTGAGTATAATACTTCCTAATTGATTAAAAGTAACTAAACTAAATGTTCAAAAATGTATTTATAGTCGCTAAAAATATGTTGCGAAGGGCCATTCGACGCAGTAAGTCGGGCTCGCCAATCAGCTCGGCGATCCGCCCTTTGATCAATTCCATTGCCTTTTTGCCTTGGCCTTCAGCATCCTCCAGGTTTGTAACTTGGGTGATCTAACACTACATCGTGAAACCACTTGGCGATCCGCCGACTGCTCCTTTCTCTCGCTAACTTGATTTTCTCCTTCAAGGCTTGGCACACTGGAACTTTAGGCGGTCAAATGGCCACTCGACGACTCGCCAAATGGACTTGGCGATCACCAGGTTGTCTTTTCTTCCTTCTTTCAGCTCGCTTTGTTCCTTTTTGCAACTTAATGTCCTTGCTTTGCTCCTTAATCCATAATCCTGAAAATCAAGGATTTTACATCAATTATTGGCACAAAATGAGCATTTGAGGACACTAAACCTATACAAATAAAGCCCTAAATGAGTTTAAATCTTGGACACATCAACACCCCCAACTTAAACTTTTGCTTGTCCTCAAGTAAAACTCAAGTTCAGCAGTTCAAAAAGGATGTCTCAAACGGTGCTACATAAGACTCAATCATGAATGCACACAACAAGACTCAACTTACCCATGCAAGGATCAATTATGCACTCAAAGATTCAAGTTGTGACTCACCACTATCAAAGATTCTCAAGTTCACAATACTTGCTTCAAATGCAAGTTCAAGCTCAACAAAGGTACTGAAATGCCCTCACAAAAAGATGATTCCATATTCACACAATTGTTCAACACTTTATAGTTCCAGAATCACAAACAACTCTCACACTCACAAAGATGAACACATTGCATGACTTCACCCATAGGTTTGCTCTTATTTTCCAATCAACAATTGTTTCAACTCACTCAAGATCAAAAAGGTCTTTTCAAGGCTTATAACGGGGCTGAGTGTAAAGGTATGGTCTTTTAGGCTAAGTAGCTACTATCCTCATGAAATGTGGTATGAACAACACTTTCTTTCCTTTTCTTCAACATTTTCACCCATGCTCAAAAGTCACCCCATTATTCACTTCTCATGACATCCCGGACACCCCATTTCTTTTGCACTTTCACAAATTTATTCCACAACTTTTTCATTCTTTTTCTTTTTTATTCTTTTTTTTTATTTTTATGGTGGGGTTCCATCTTTCTCAAAACAATGGGTCAAGGGGGACTTCTTTGCACTTCTTGATTTTACCTTCTCTTTTCACCACACCCCCAACTTAGGCTTTTGCCTAAGTTGACTATTCAAACAAACCACAATTCATGAGGATTACAGGTGAAGGGAAAAAGAGAGGTCTCAATTGCTCAAGTTTCTTCCAAGAAAAAGTGTAAGGCTCAAAAGGTGTTCAAGCAAAGTTCACACACTCACAAGGTAGGCCACAAAAGAGGTATAATGTCAAATTGTTTCACTCTTTAAAATTGTTGCCTAAAGATCATTTCAAGAGCTTGCATCACTTAGTCAACCGGACCAACGGGGCAAATTCTAGGTGTCATCACACATGGTTCACGGTTAGCTCATCACACAAGGCATTGACACCAATATCAAACAAGACTCCACACTTTCACTTGTGTGAAATATTCATCACAAGAGACTCAATTCGATAGTCGGCTAGTCACAACGAGATGCAAAAAGTTCACATATTATCTATGTAGCTTCATTTGGCCTCATCGTAGCTGCACATTCATTTTTGTTCGATTAAGAGCACTATTCAAGTCATCGGTATTGATCATGATCGACACTCAAATTTGCACAAGAACAACCACATTCAAACACAACCAAGAGGTGTCAAAATTTTTCAGAAGGGTCCAAAAACCATTTGTGATTAAAATAAGAAGCCACAAGCTCAAACATCCACAAAAACAGTGTCACAACACACTTTTCAGCACAAAAACCCAATAGATACAAAAGTAATAATCACAAGAGGTGGGTATGGAAATACCTCACCCTACCACAAACAAAAATTAATTTGTCCTCAAATGCAATAAAAATATCCAAAAATCAATAGAAATGACAGAGAGGGAGGTAAAGAAAAGTCTTGTCTACACAGTCTCCATCTATCAGGTCATCAATGCCCGATGCAACACTCTGATCTTAGGCATCAGTGCCTAGGGTCACATCAGAAGTACCAGCTCCACTGGACCCAACCATGGTGCTGTCTCTCAAGAAGGTCTGGCGAGCAGTCTCAAACATCGCATCCTTAAGGTCTGCAAGATCATCATACACAGCTGCATCTCGCTCCCCAAGCCGCTACTCATCTGTCTCCGCCTCTGATGCTACATCTATCTGAGGAATCTTAGAAGTAGATGGAGCATCCTCCGTCTCTACTGCCTCAATTAAAGAGGTGAAGTCTATAGACTTTAGATAGTATACATACTTTCTCAGATCTGCAACCTCGACACTCAAAGTGGTAACCTCTGAAGTCTCCCCCTGTCTACTCTCACAAGTCTCAACTTTCGCTGTGAGAGTATCGATAAATACTCGTAGGGGTGTCAGTACGGCGAGGATAGCAACTTTGATCATACATGGTACTACAACTTCAAATCGAGTAGCCCTCACATCCGTAGAATGGGCTAAGTGCCACATCTTCAGGAGCATGGCCTGAGTAATCCTGGTGGACTGGGAAGTGGAAGAAGCACAAGGAGCCTAGAAGGAAGAAGTGGAAGCAGGTGTGCCTGAAGGCCCAGAGGCGGGAGTAGGCAAAGATGCCTCTGCAGGTATAGAATCAACATCCACTTCCAGTGATGTGTCCACCGGAGCTGCTCTCCTCCTGTATGCCTCCTCCCGAGTGTACTCAGCCTCTATAGGCCAGATATTTGTGGAGGATGTAGGAGTGACCTCAAAATTTCTCGTCTCATCATGAGGAACTCCAGCACGCCGACACAGCTCCGTAATCAAAACCAGGAAAGGAAGGGATGTCTATCTCTGTTTGGTCCTCACGTCCATCTCCTACTCTATGATGCGTCTCATGTTAATGCTCCTCCTGGATATGATCGACCCAAGGCAGGACGCCTTGGGATGGCGGAGGATGGACTCATTCTGGGAAGGCATGATTGAGCTGCTGATGAACCTGAACTAATACCGTGCAGCCACATTCATTCCCTCTTCTCTATGGGGGCTCCTGCCTCAATCCATCTCGGGGTGGTATCAAAAATCAGAGGGCGAGCCATCCCTTTAATTCATCCATGGACTGAATAGTAGCTAAGCCCTCAAAAGCATATGTGGAACTTGTAGCCCTATTGAGTACAACATTAATGTGATCATTCCTACACCCTACTTCCTTCTTCTTATACAAGGCTGAACTTTCATAAGCTCTTAGGCGAAACTCATCAAGCTCATTCAAGTCAATTACTCTCTAATTCAATGCGGCTCCCCAAACCAAATTCAACTTCTTTAGCACCCACATAGTCTTATGCTCTAGCTCTACCGGCAAATGGCAAGACTTCCTATATACAAGTTGGTAAGGGGGCATACCTATGAGAGTCTTGAATGTGGTGCGATAGGCCCATATAGCATCATCAAGCCTCCTAGACCAATCGGTTCGATTAGCATTCACAGTCTTAACAAGGATTTGCTTGATTTCTCTATTGGACACTTCAACTTGCCCGCTAGATTGCGGATGGTAAGGAGTGTCTACATTGTGGCGGACGCCATATTTCTCAAGTAGCGCCTTGAACAACTTATTACAGAAGTGAGAACCTCCATCGCTGATAATCGCCCTAGGTGTACCAAATCTGGAGAAGATATTCTTTTTCAGGAATGCAGTGACACTTTTACCTTCATTGTTGGAAAGCGCAAGCTTCCACCCACTTTGACACATAATCAACAGCAACAAGAATATACTTCATCCCATGTGAGCTCACAAATGGACCAATAAAATCAATTCCCCAAACATCAAACAACTCAATCACCAAAATCAAATTCATAGGTAGTTCTTGCCTCTTTGAAATTCCTCCTTCTCTTTGGCAACAATCCCAAGACTTGGCGAAATCATGAGCATGTTGGTGGATGGTAGGCCAATAATACCCAAACTGCAAAATCTTATGCGCAGTCTGAATACCACTATGATGCCCACCAGCAGGCGCAGAATGACACGCCTCTAGTATAGTTATCATCTGAACCTCAGGCACACATCGACGAATAATCCCATCAGCACAAATACGAAACAAATAAGGCTCATCCCAAAAGAACTTCTTCACATCATGTATAAACTTTTTCTTTTGGTGAAAAGACAAATTCGATGGAACCAGATCAATTGCCAAGTAGTTAGCAAAATCTGCGAACCAAGGAATAAGTTAGCAAAGATGCGTTCATCTGGAAACACATCATTAATTTCAGCCCCATCTCCTAGCTTGAGCATAGCTTCCTCCTCTAATCTGGACAAATGATCGGCAACTTGATTCTCTATCCCCTTTCTGTCTTTCACCTCAAAATCGAACTCTTGCAGCAATAATACCCATCTAATCAACCTCGGTTTTGCATCCTTCTTAGCCATCAAATACCTCAATGAAGAATGGTCAGTATGCACTATGACCTTAGTACCAAGCAAGTAAGATCAAAATTTCTCGAATGTGAAAACCACAGCAAGGAGTTCCTATTCAGTCACTGTATAGTTCTTTTGAGCCACATTTAGAGCTTTGCTTGCATAGTAAATAGGATGAAGAATCTTCTCTCGCCTCTGTCCCAATACCACACCAAGCGCCACTCCACCCGCATCGCACATTACTTCAAACGGTTGCCCCCAATTCGGTGAAATAATAATAAGTGCAGAAACTAACTTTTCCTTCATTTTTCCAAATGCTCTCAGACAAGCATCATCAAACTCAAACTTACACTCCTTTTCGAGCAATTTGCACAATGGGTGTGCAATCTTTGAGAAATCCTTAATGAACCTCCTATAGAAACCTACATGCCCAAGAAAACTTCTAACACCTTTAACAGAAATAGGTGGGGGAAGTTTTTCTATTACCTCGACTTTTGCTCTATCAACCTCAATACCCTTCTCAGAAATCTGATGACCTAGAACTATCCCTTCTGTCACCATGAAGTGACACTTTCCCCAATTGAGCACAAGATTGCACTCTTCACACCGTTTAAGTACCTCGTCCAAATGATCTAAACAACCATCAAATGTGTCACCTACCACAGAGAAATCATCCATAAATACGTCAATAGTTTCCTCCACCATATCAGAAAATATCGACATCATGCAACGCTGGAAGGTCGTTGGAGCATTACACAACCCAAATAGCATCCGTTTGAAGGCGAAAGTCCTATAAAGGCAAGTGATGTGGTCTTCTCTTGGTCTTTCGGATCTATGGAGATCTGATTGTAGCTCGAATAACTATCAAGAAAGCAATACCAACCCTTACCAGCAAGGCGGTCCAACATCTGATCCATGAACGACATAAGGAAGTGGTCCTTTTCTGTCCAAGCATTCAATTTCCGGTAGATAATGCATACTCTCAATCTAGTCACGGTCCGCATCGAAACAAGCTCGTTTCTTGCATTAGGTACCACAATCATCCCACCTTTCTTGGGCAGACACTGAACATGACAAACCCAACTACTATCTGCAATGGGATAAATGACTCCAACATCCAACCACTTGATGATCTCCTTTTTCACTACCTCTTGCATAGGTAGATTTAATATCTTTGGTGCTCAATACTAGGCTTCTGATTCGGCATGAGTTGGATTTTATGAGAACAAATGCCAGGAGGAATCCCAATAATGTTCGCAATAGTCCACCCAATAGTCCTCTTGAACCTCTTCAACACAGAAACCAAAGCCTCAACTTGTTCCGCATTCAAATTGACCGTAATGATGACCGGTAAAGTACCATCTCTCCCCAAGAATACAAACCTCAAATGTGATGGTAGAGCCTTAAGCTCCAATTTTGGAGCCTCTTCAACAGATGGTTTTACAGGTGGAGAGTCGCGATTCTTCATATCTAAGTCTAATTTCTTCGGTTTGGAATGGTATTCGAACCTATCAAGTGCGGAAACCAACTCATCATAGTCTTCAATACCATTGCCCTCAAAATTCATCATAACCGCTACAAGTGCATCAACACCCAACCGCTCTTCAATAGACACATCAGAATCTTGACCCACAATATGATTCACCACAGACACTGACTTGAGATCACTCTTCTGCTTCATGGACCTACAGATATTGAAAGTTACCGCTTCATTATTTAGTATGAACTTCATCTTCCCTTTCTCCATATCGACCAAGGCGCGCCCGATAGCAAGGAATGGTCTCCCTAAGATGATGGGGACCTCAAAATCAACCTCATAGTCAAGTATCACAAAATCTGCCGAAAAAATAAACGACTCCACTTTGACAAGCACATTTTGGAGAACACCAATGGGCCTCTTCACAGTTCTATCGGCCATGAGTAATCGCATCATAGTCGGTTTTGGAACCCCTAAACCCAACCTCTTGTAAATAGACAATGGCATCAGATTAATGCTAGCACCCAAATCACACAATGCCTTAGCAAAATGCAACAACCCGATGGTACATGGAATAGTGAAGGCACCAGGATCCTCCTTTTTTTCACAAGTGACCGCGTAGCAATAGAAATACAATGTTGCAACCTATCATCATCTTCAAAACTAACGGCCCTCTTCTTGGTCACTAAATCTTTCATAAACTTCACATACCCAGACATTTTCTCCAAAGCATCTATCAACGGAACATTGATGGAAAGCTGTTTCAACATAGCGATAAACCTGCGGCATTTCCCTTCTTCATTCTTCTTCACCAACCTTTGAGGAATTGAGGTAGAGGTCTAGGCATGGGGACAACTTTTTGGGTTACCTCTGCTTCCTTATCTATTACATTCTTGGACTCTCCAGTAACCTCAATCTCATCATCATCTTTCTCTACCACAATTTAAACCTCAGACGGCATAGGTTGATCAATGGTCTGCTTACCCCCTCGAGTAGTGACTGCCATACAATGCCTATCATTCTTCAGATTTTGGATGGTGTTGCTAGGAAGTGTGCCAGGCTGACGTGGATTGACTGTAGTGGACAACTGATTCATCTGTTGCTCAAGTTGCTTGATCGACACTATATGGGCATCAACTTTTTAACCGATTCCAAACATGTCGTTTCGCATCTCCTTCACATTATCATCAGTCGAATCAAACCTCTTCTTCATCTTCTGCATTATATCCTCAATCCGTGACATACTACCCCCAGCTTCCCTATTCCAGATTCCCGATTCTGTAGAGAGACATAAGGCACAACTCTATCGTTTCTGTTGCCATAGTTGTTCCGGTTGTAGTTGTTACCGCGATTGTATTCCCATCCCGGACATATTGACCCTCTCGATTGTAATTAACATAGTTCCGACCTTGGTTTCCTTGACCTTGGCACCAATTATCCAAATTGGAACCTTGGGCGTTGGCTCGAAAACCCCCCGTCTGATTATTCACCAAGTAAGCATCCTCCTCATAGTAACATTCCTCTACCGGTGGTGGTGGAGTCCTAGTCAAATAATTCACCGCATTTACCTTTTCTGCACCTCCGCTAACATGCTTCCACACCAACCCAAGTTATGTCCTCATCTGAGCCATCTCCTCACAAATGTGATCGACAGATTGACTAGGTGCAGATTGAAGTGCAAAAGTGCTTCTTCCAGTGTTTGACTTTCGAGTGCTTCATGCTTAATTATTTCAAGAAATCTTCTCTAGTTTCTCATCGATCTCCTCAAAAAGTGCACTCACCATATGATCCTCATTCAATAGTATCAAGCACAACCTTACCATTGTCATCTTGACCTTTGTAGAAATACTCATTTAGTGACTCGTCATCAATGCGGTGGTTCTAATTAATGTAGTGAACTTGTCCCATGAACTACTCACAGAATCTCCACGTAGTGCCACGAAGTTGTTGAGTTTATCTTTGTGGTTCAACTTCTTTGACATTGGAAAGTACTTGGCCATGAACACCTTGTGCAATCTGTCCCATGTATGAATTGAGTTGTATGGAAGCTCAGAAAACCATACAACATCATCACCGGTTAAGGATAGAGGGAAGACTCTCAACCCTATAACATTTATATCCAACTCCGGTCGCCCCACACAACTCTTACAAACACACTTCAACTTGGCCATGTGCCCATACAGATCTTCTGAAACCATACCGAAAAATAAACCCCTCGCTGTAAGCATCTACATCAAACTGCTAGTCACCACAAATGTATGTCCTGGAGGTAGAGGAGGGAGAACAATGGGTCCTTCAGATTCGACAGTGTTGAATTCGACCCTGTAATTATCACGCAGTCTTGGTTCAGGTGGAGCTTGAACCCTCAATGCATCTCCAAGTATATTATCACCCTGAACCTGAACATTCTCATTATTCACTTGGTCCTCAAGCTCTTCTATGACTGGGTGATCACGGACCCCTTGATTATTTATCTTTCTCAAAGGCTTTCTCAACTTCGGATCGTATGGGGTCAGTGGTTCGCCTCGACTCCGTGTACTTGGCATGCACTAGAGCAGAAACCTGAAGAAAACATAAACAAAAGAAAACGTAAAATTAGGAAATAATTGACTAAAGTTCAGTAATGTAGTTAAACTTAATCTAAAAGCCTTATTCCCCGGTAGCGGCGCCAAAATTTGATACGCTCAAATTACACCTCCCTAAAGAAGTATAAGCGATCGTTATCAAGTAAAGAACCCAACTTGTAGGTTGGGGTCGATCCCATGAGGAATATGGTTTAGACTTAACTGTAACTTACGATTATATTCGTTTAGTCAACGTATTTTCGAGACAAGTAAGTAAAGGGGGGGGGGGGGGTTTGTGTAACAAATAACTGATTGTTGTTTAGAGAGCAAGTGAGCAAGATTCAAACTTTAGTTGTTATCAATG
>JAJOOH010008909.1:0-19283 GCA_029582605.1 Solanum gracilifrons
TTTATGTAAAACACACACACACACACACACACACACACATATATATATATATATTATATATATTTTAACATAAAATTGTCATACATTTTTTAGCGCATTTATTCATTTTTTTTTCTTACCGTATGATAAACGTACTGCTGTAATTTTATCTAATAGACATATATGTCGTATATTGTATTTTACTCTTTTCTTAAACTAATAAAATTTACTTACCATTGATTTTAAAGCAAATAAATAAACAAGTTTTTCTAATCATATTTTCCTAAATTGAGTTTAAGGACTATCCTCGGATAGGCTCTGAGGGGTGCTTAACACCTTCCCCTCGAGTAACCAAAACCCTTACTCAGAATCTCACTGGTTTCGCAAATCAAAACAGAGTTTACATTCACATATTTTTTAAAATGGTTTTCCTAATATTTTCCTTAAAATTTAGGTGGCGACTCTGAAACAAAACAATTTTTTCCAAAATCAGAGTGTCAGCCATATTATGTTGTGAACTGTTTCGGCCGGTTTGAAATAGGGTGCGACAGTCGACATCAGCGGGAGAGGCACAAATTCCATGATCCGAAGAAGAGGAAACGACACCTTAAAAATTAAAAAGAAAATTTGTGTTACCTATTTGTGTCATTAACTCTAATTACTTCAGACATAATACCATTCAAATCCAAAATAAGAAGCTTTTTACCTGTGTTTATCCCCAGCGTATCTACACTTGTGAGTATTTGTTACTTCTGCACTTCAAATAACAAGATGAATCGTGCTATTTGAATATTACTCTGGAAAAGTAAACCCAGCTGAAAGAAATTACAACTAAGAAAAGTGTCCACAGAAATACTTCTTAAAGCATATAAATGAGATTTCACTACTAACCTGATCAAAAGGAATTTTTTCTCCCCTTGCATAAAATTCAAAGTACTTGCAAAGAAAAACTCTCATGGAATATCTTCCGCTGTGATTATTTTGAATGGGGAAGCTGTTGAGCAGCTGGTTATGTGTACAGTTGTTGATTAGTGTTAGTTAGCTATCGATTAGTGTTAGTTAGCTGTCAATTAGTTTTAATTAACATGTGAAGGTTAGTTAGAGTTTGTTATTCAGTTAGATAGCTAGTAACTTCTATATAAAGCATTGTAAAGCATCTTTTTCAGTTAAGCAGAATTGTGATAATTCAATCTATACAGAATCTCTTCTTCTCTCTCAATCAGTTTGTTCTTCATCTCCAGCTTATTTAGAATTGCTGGATTTAACATGGTATCAGAGCTATTGGGAACGATTTTGAGGGTTTAATTCTGAGGATTTTACAGTTTTGCTACAACAAAGTTTACAGGAATTAATTCATGGCGATCGAGAATGCATCTGCAGGAGGATCGAGCGGCAGAGCAACAGGAGACGCCATTAATGGAAGCTCAGTCACTCTTGATCATAATCATCCGTTATACTTGAGTTCTTCTGATGTACCAGGAGCTTTATCAATTGGGATTCAATTGACTGGAATGGAGAATTACACAATTTGGAGTAGAGCAATGGAGATCGCACTGCTTGGAAGGAACAAATTGGGATTTGTCGATGGATCTGTGTTGCGCAATGATTTCGAAGGAGAATTGAAAAAGATTTGGGATCGCTGCAACGCTATCGTTATCTCTTGCCTGACATATAACGTGAGTAACGAACTGCTTAGTGGAATCCTTTATTCCTCCAGTGCACATCAGGTATGGCTTGATCTCAAAGAGAGATTTGATAAGGTCAATGGATCGAGGTTGTATCAGTTGCATAGAAGTATATTTACGCTTACACAAGGAATTGTATCTGTTTCTGCTTATTACACAAAATTGAAAAATTTGTGGGATGAGTATGATTCTATTTTGCCTCCACCTAGCTGTGATTGCTCTAAGTCTAAGGAATATGTGGAACAAATGCAATATCAGCGTTTACTTCAATTCATGATGGGCTTGAATGATAGCTATTCACAAGCAAGAGGTCAAATTCTCATGATGCACGTTTTGCCTAATGTGAACCAAGCCTATGCTTTAGTTGTACAGGATGAATGTCAGAAGGGAATTGCTGGGAATATTAATGAAAGAATTGAGTCCTTGGCAATGTATACGAACAGGACAAGTCGACCACAACAATTCAACAATAGGCAAAATCCAAAGAGGAATTATCAGTCCCTTTATTGTGACTTCTGTAACATGAGGGGACATGTTAGGGAAGACTGCAACAAGCTAAAAAAATGTGATCATTGCCAGTCAACTGGACATGTGAAGGAGAATTGCTACTTGCTAATTGGATATCCTGACAATTTCAAAGGAAAGAAGAAGGTTAATGCAGTTATCGGAGGAGGATCAATGCAAAAACAGGACAGTCACTCTTATATGCAACAACAGGACAGTCATCCTCATATGCAGGCTCATATGGACAGGATAACACACACACCTGGTGCACAGAACACACAGGAGCAGTGGCTAGAACTGTTACACAAGTCCTCACCACAACAGATTCAGCTCATGCTTGAGACATTACAAGGATGTAATCCTCAAAGCAGTGTCAACATGGCAGGTAATTCCAATTCTCATTTGAAGTTGAAGTGGATTATAGATACAGGGGCCTCAGATCACATGATAAACAATCATCATCATTTGGTTAATGAGAACATAGTAAATAGTAGAGGGAAGGTGCAGCTGCCTACAGGAGAATCTGTTGTAGTTTCACACATTGGAAGTGTACAGCTAAATGAATTTGACATGATTAGTGAAGTTCTGTGCATACCAACATTCAAGTTTAACCTATTGTCTGTACACAAACTGACAAAAGAGTTAAACTGTTATGTTTCTTTTTTCCCTACTTACTGTGTTTTTCAGGATCTCTTGTCTGGGAAGGTCAAGGGGATTGGTAAAGTAGAAGATGGATTGTATGTGATGCACTGGCCAGAAATGCAACCAAATGTGAAGAGTCACACAATGTCTGCAGTTAAGGAGGCAACTACAGATCCAGAACTTTGGCACAAGAGATTAGGACATGTTCCTATGGGAGTACTTAGAAGAATAAATGAGTTTAATGCTAGTAGTAGTTTTACTATTGATCATTGTGTTGTTTGTCCACAAGCTAGGCAGACTAGGATTCCATTTTCTCAGAGCAGTACTACAGTAGATGATGTTTTTGACTTGGTGCATATGGATGTATGGGGTCCATATAAAGTAGCTACTCACAATGGAATGAGATACTTTCTCACCCTAGTTGATGATAAGTCTAGGTGGACCTGGACATTCTTGCTTTGTTTGAAGTCTGATGTAATTGTTGTATTGAAACAATTTTTGACTATGATAAAGAATCAGTTTGGAAAGTGTGTTAAGGTGTTCAGATCTGATAATGGAGGTGAATTTTTTAATTCCAGCTGTTGTGAATTATTTGTTTCTCTTGGGATTATTCATCAGAGATCATGCCCACACACTCCACAACAAAATGGAGTTGCAGAAAGGAAGCATAGACATTTATTAGAAATTGCCAAGGCAATCAAATTCCAAAGCAATTTGCCAAATAGGTTCTGGGGAAAGTGTATAAAAGTTGCAACCTATATTATCAATAGGATCCCACTGTCTGTTCTGCAAAACAAGTCACCATATGAAGTATTTTATGGTAAACAGCCTTCCTTGTCACACCTCAGGGTGATAGGTTGTTTTGTTTTTGCTACAAACTTGAACATGAATGATAAATTTGCCCCAAAGGCAAGGAAAGTTGTGTTGCTTGGATATGCTACAAGTCAAAAGGGATATAAGCTATTGGACATTGAATCCAAAATACATTTTGTCAGCAGAGATGTCAAGTTTCATGAGGATGTTTTCCCCTTTCAAACTTCAGGTTCAGGACAAGACAAAGATCAAGGTGTTTCATTGTCCTATTCACGTATGGAAGATTGTGAGCTTACACCTTGTGTAGTATTCAGAAATACAGTGGATGCCCCTGCAACTGTAACTCCACAGACTGTTGTCACTGACTCTTTTTGTCATGATTCAGCCATTGAATCTCAAGATCAAGTACCCTTGGTTTCTTCTCCTGAACCAAGCATTTTAACACCTCAGTTACCTGTTGCTACTAGAAGATCCAATAGACCTGCAAAGCCCCCAATCTGGCATACAGATTACATTCTGTCAAAGAACAAAGCTGCGGGTTATTGCTCCTATCCTATTACAGATGTGTTGGACTACCAAAGCATCACACCTGCCTATAGAAGTTTTGTTACTAATTTTTCACAAGAGAAGGAACCTGCTTCTTATCAGGAGGCTATACAAGATCCTAGATGGATTGCAGCTATGCAAAGTGAGATACAAGCATTAGACGACAATCATACATGGGAGATTACTACCCTGCCTAAGGATAAGAGGGCCATAGGGTGCAAATGGGTGTACAAGATCAAATACAGGGCAGATGGAGAAGTTGATAGGTTCAAAGCAAGGTTGGTAGCCAAGGGTTACAATTAAAAGGAAGGCTTAGACTATCAGGAAACTTTTTCTCCTGTTGTAAAAATGGTGACTGTTAGATCAGTCATAGCCTTAGCAGCTGCACAGCATTGGCAAATACACCAAATGGATGTATTCAATGCTTTTCTTCAAGGAGATTTGACTGAAGAAGTTTACATGGATTTGCCCTTGGGATTTGTCCATCAAAGTGGGAAGGGGACAGGGACAGTATGCAAGCTTACAAAGTCACTTTATGGACTTAAACAGGCAAGCAGACAGTGGAATATCAAACTGACCACAGCATTAGCCAACTCAGGGTTTCAGCAGAGTCATTATGATTATTCTTTGTTCACAAAACATCAAGAAAAAAGGTTAGTGATGGTACTTGTTTATGTTGATGACCTATTGATCACAGGCAATGACCACAAGTTGATCTTGGAAACAAAGAAGACTCTTCAAGACAACTTTAAGATTAAAGATCTAGGTGAGTTGAGATACTTCTTAGGAATTGAATTTGCTAGAAACAACAATGGGATCCTTATGCATCAAAGAAAGTATTGCCTTGAACTGATTTCAGATATGGGGTTATCTAGTTCAAAGCCTGTAGGTTCTCCTGTTGAGTTGAATCAGAAGCTCACAACTGCAGAATTTGATTTACATTTCCCTCCTACTGATGAGCAGGATAAGTTGTTGAATGAGCCTGAAATTTATCAGAGATTGGTTGGAAGATTGCTTTATTTGACAATGACTAGGCCAGACATTGCATTCGCAGTGCAACTACTAAGTCAATTTATGCACAGCCCCAAGACATCCCATATGAATGCAGCGTTAAGGGTGGTGAGATATGTTAAACAGTCACCAGGCTTAGGGATACTTATGGCATCTACTGCTGACAATCATCTTACTGCATACTGTGATGCAGATTGGGCATCATGCCCAAACAATAGGAAGTCCATAACCGGATACATGGTTGTGTATGGGAACTCACTAATTTCATGGAAGGCCAAGAAACAGGAGACCATTTCAAGGAGTTCAGCTGAAGCTGAATATAGGAGCTTAGCTTCGACAGTGGCGGAGGTTGTGTGGTTGGTTGGTCTCTTCAAAGAACTAGGGGTTCAAGTGAGGTTGCCAGTACACATACACAGTGACAGCAAATCAGCCATACAGATAGCTGCCAATCCAGTGTTTCATGAACGAACTAAACATATAGATATTGATTGTCATTTCATCAGGGAGAAGGTTCAAATGGGAATAGTTCAACCAGTGTACTTAAATACAACAGAACAACCTGCAGACTTGCTTACTAAAGGACTCACATGTTTGCAGCATAGCTATCTACTTACCAAGCTAGGAATGAAGAATGTTTTTCATACACCTAGCTTGAGGGAGGATGTTGAGCAGCTGGTTATGTGTACAGTTGTTGATTAGTGTTAGTTAGCTATCGATTAGTGTTAGTTAGCTGTCAATTAGTTTTAATTAACACGTGAAGGTTAGTTAGAGTTTGTTATTCAGTTAGATAGCTAGTAACTTCTATATAAAGCATTGTAAAGCATCTTTTTCAGTTAAGCAGAATTGTGATAATTCAATCTATACAGAATCTCTTCTTCTCTCTCAATCAGTTGGTTCTTCATCTCCAGCTTATTTAGAATTGCTGGATTTAACAGAAGCATTAATGGAGTTCCCCAATAATTTAATTTGAAAATTTAATGTTAGTTTGAGTATTTCAAATAATTCGTACTTACATAAATAATTGAATACAGACCAACAAAAAAATCAATGGCTTATAATCTTCCATGCATGTAATCATGAAAACAAAAATGTGAATACTCTTCTTTTCCAAGTCAGCACATGCTCCAAAGAAGTGACTCTCAACCAGCCTTGGAAGAAAAATCTTGATGAAACAAAAACAATTGTAGTTATACTCATATGCTTTAGCATTGGTGTCATAGATTTAGTCTATTTTCCTTACCTTTTTGTGGTTTTCCTTATGTTTGTGTAATTTTTGGAAAGCTACTTATACTACACATCTAGAACCAAAGAAAGGAAGTTACATTACATGGATGATGTATATTACGAAGCTAATACATGATGAAAGTTGGATTTAACATACGACATGCATGATGTTGTAGAAATAGAGGTCTTTGAATTCGCAATTCAAAACATAAAAGAAACTTTCAACCACATGTAATAAAGAATTATTAATTGTATTAAATATAAATTTAATAAACATTATTCCATCTCTTAAGAAAACAAATTAACTATCTAAATAGTACATCTCTTAAGAAAGCAAATTAACTATCTAAAAAGTACACAATTACCTCAGTGCTGAGCCATACGTTCGTAACAGAAAATATTTGCTGCCTACACCAAAGTTCCTTCTTTATTTCAACTTCCACATTTCTATTAGAATACATTTTCATAACTCTACAATTTGTGCAACATAAGAGACAAAATGTCATTATTATGTTAATGAAAACAACTTAAACTCAACCTATTGTAATTTATCACCTCTGGTGGATTAGTTAAATGACATGATCCCAGAACACATATCAATTGTTTCACCCTAGAAAAAGAATTCAATAAGAGAAAATAAGATATGTTAAGTGACATGATCCCAAAACACATTTCAAGAATTTCAAACTAAAATATTATATTTGCCATTACCTATCCGGTTCCTTCAAAAACTTCCAAGCATCAAGTATAATCTTTTGATTCTTATCTGGTTGGCGCATCTTGATAAAAGCAGATTTTTGGAGAGGACGGATCGATAATACTTGGGTGATCAACTATTTTCTTCTTCGCCAACATATTTGATTGACCATCACCCACGTTATCATTTTTTCTTGATTCTTCTACCATAACACACAAATCACTCACTGTGTCATTCAACTTATTCACTTTTGCATCCAAAACATCCAATCTTTTATTTATCTTGTCCGTCCTACTAGACATCTCTTTACAAAGTTTAATAACTTTTGAAAGCATGTCACTCAAATTAGCATAGTGACCAACTCCCTCAGGTGGTTGTCTACTACTAACAGTTTCATGCATGTTATGATCCGTAGCAACCACATGTCTTTCAGCAATTTATTTGGTTAACTCATCTATTTTCTCATCCGCCTTGTCTTCCAAATCCTTCCAATTAATCAAATATGATTTTTCTGACTGCACAGTAGTAGGAATCAGAGTAGGATGCATTATAACCTATATGAAAATAAATTGTTCATCAAAACCACAACAATAAAACTTCTAAAATGAAAGATTGCACCAAAAACACTTAAGTATTCACCTTGTTATTTTCCAATACTAATGAGACTTTCTCATAATCTGGAATTGTCGTTTTTTAGCAAACCATTGGCACAATCTAGGAAGTGGCAAGGGAGACTGTGTTGATGGTTCTCCAAATGTCTCTCCTAATATAGGAATTGCTCTGAAAGCCCATACATGTATTGAAAACAAAAATAGTATTAAATAATATTAGTATAAATTAGAGATCTATACATACTCTGTCATGACCAATTCAATATTTCTCATTAAATAATTTGAACTTACAAATAAAGCCCAAGAGAACCCTTGCAAGATGATGTTTGGCTTCAATTTTTCAGACTTAATATTCATAGTTGAGAAAGTATTGTGTAGAGACTTGGCTGTCTTCTCAAATGAAGTCAAGCATCCATTGAATTGAAGCCAATTCGATGAATGTCTGTGGGGTAGAGTTTCATTTGAGAAGACAGTCAAGTATCTGCACAATGCTTTCTTAACTATGAATATTATGTTTGAAAAATTGAAGCCAAGCATCAGCTTGCAAGGGTTTTCTTGGGATTTATCGGTAAGTTCAATTTTTTTATGGTGAGATATTGAATTGGTAATGATAGAGTATATATCGATCTCAAATTTATACTAATATTATTTAATACTATTTTTTGTTTTCAATACAGGTATGGGCTTTCGAAGCAATTCATATACTAGGAGAGACTTTTGGAGAACCATCAACACAGTTTCCCTTACCACTTCCTAGATTGGGCCGATGGTTTGCTAAAAAATTGACAATTCCAGATTATGAGAAAGCTTTATTAGTATTGTAAAATAACAAGGTGAATACTTAAGTTTTATTGGTGCAATCTTTCAGTTTAGAAGTTTTTATTATTGTGGTTTTGTTGAACAATTTATATTCGTATAAGTTGTAATGCATCCTACTCTGATTCCTACTACCGTGGAGTAAGAAAAATCGTATTTGATTAATTGGAAGGATTTGGAAGAAAAGGCAGACGAGAAAATAGATGAGTTGACCAAAGAAATTGATGGAAGGCATGTGGTTGCTACGGATCATAACATGCATGAAACTGTTGGTAGTAGACAACCAGTGGTGGATCCATGATTTAGAGTCTGTGGGTGCCAAATAGACTTATCGATTAAATTAATTTTATATTTGATTAAATTATTCGTCTTTTCGATATATATCATAAATCAATCAATAAAATATAAATAATAAGATATTACACTTTTATTGAGTATTTGATCAATTAAAAGAAAAGTCAAAGGAGTAATAATGTAATTAATTTAATTTAAGTCAATAAAAATTATTAAAAAAATAATAATAAATTGTGCCAGCTGTTTTTCCTTAAAGAAACGTGCTTGGAGCCTTTTTTTTCTTAAAAAATGTCTGCAGCAAATTTCTCAAAAAAATAGATACAAATGGGATTCGAACCCACAACATCAACCTTCTAAAGTTGTCCTCCTACCGTGGCACCACAAGCCAATTTTGTTCCATGGTTGGCACGCTTTATATTTATATAAATATATATATATATATATATATATATATATATATATACCTATGAATATAGAGTTTCCGTCGAAGTTCGGGTGTGGCGGGGCACCCCCACACCTCTTCATAGATCCGCCCCTGTAGACAACCACCTGAGGGAGTTGGTGAATATGCTAATTTGAGTGACAAACTTTCAGAAGTTATTAAATTTTGTGAATAGATGTCTAGTAGGATAGACAAGATAGATAAAAGATTGGATGTTTTGGATGCCAAAATGAATAAGTTGAGTGACACAGTGAGTGATTTGTGTAGCGTGGTAGAAGAATCAATAAAAAATGATAGTATGGGTGATGGTCAACCAGATATGTTGGTGAAGAAGAAAATGGTTAATCACCCAAGTATTATCAATCCGTCATCTCAAGAAATATGTGTTATCAAGATGTGTCAATCAGATAAGAATCAAAAGAATGTACTTCATGCTTGGAAGTTTTTGAAGGAATCAGATAGGTAATGGCAAATATCATATTTTAGTTTGAAATTCTTGAAAT
This sequence comes from Solanum gracilifrons, assembly GCA_029582605.1. Taxonomy (NCBI): domain Eukaryota; kingdom Viridiplantae; phylum Streptophyta; class Magnoliopsida; order Solanales; family Solanaceae; genus Solanum; species Solanum gracilifrons. The sequence continues at coordinate 9,768 of JAJOOH010008909.1, forward strand.
GTGTTATGAGATCATGTCACTTAACATATCTTATTCTCTCTTATTCAATTCTTTTTCTAGGGTGACATAATTGATATGTGTTCTGGGATCATGTCATTTAACTGATCCACAAGAGGTGATAAATTACTGCATTATAGGTTGAGTTTAAGTTGTTTTCATTAACATAATAATGACATTTTGTCTCTTCTGTTGCACAAATTGTAGAATGTTAAGAAAATATATTTGATAGAAACAACTAGCACTATATCGCTTACCAACAGATAAGCAACAACTCATCCTATCAAAATCAAACTACCCTTCTAACCCCTTCCGACCAAAACTACCATCTGTTATTGATTTTTCCTTATGTTGTCCAGATTCATGCAAATTTGGAGGAACTACCAACACTATTTTATTTATAATTATGTGCATACTTACTTCAAGGAAGGAACTAGAGCAGGATTAGTGGAATTCATCATTCGACTCTCATTCACAGCATCGAGTAGATCGGTGGAATCATCAAATTTTGACGCCATAGTTAAAGTTGAAGGAGAGGAAGGACATTGAAGGAATTGAAGGAGAGAAAGGAAGTTTAAGAGTTAATGGCTTCTGAAAGCTATCGGTAGTTTTGTAAATTGACAGTAGCGCTAACAATATTTTTTTTCTTTTTCTTTTTTTTGTTTCTAATTGTTATTGATTTATTATTAAGTATTAAAATCTAATTATTTTTAACGAATTTAATTTATTAATCTTTTACTTATCTTTTATTTCTTATTAGCTAGTATTTGGGCACGTGCATTGCACGTGTATCCCATAATAATTCTTATAAATTAATATTATTTAAAAATAATAAACTATTATCTTGTACATATTTTAATAATAATTTTTTAAATTAAAAAAGCATCAATATATAGAAAAATATACAATCCTGCATATTCCTAGTCTCCTAGCGCCTTTGTGAGTGATATCTCTTCGTGTAATTTCATCTCCAAATATATTGTCTGCCATATTTGTATCGTTTCTCAACATTTTAACAATTAAAAATAAAATAATATAGGAAGATAAATTTAAAGAAAGTTTATTGAATGTATCTTCATATATTATTTTCTTTTTAATTGTTAAAATATTGAGAAATGATATAAATGTGGCAGACAATATATTTGGAGATGAAATTACTCGAAGAGATATCACTCACAAAGGTACTAGGAGACTAGGAATGAGGGATTTTATCTTTTTCTATATATTGATATTTTTTAATTTAAGAAAATGTTATTAAAATATGTACAAGATAATAGTTTATTATTTTTAAATAATATAAATTTATAAGAATAAATATGGGATACACGTGCAATGCACATGTCCAAATACTAGTAAACTAATAAGAAATAAAAGAGAAGTAAAAGATTAATAAATTAAATTAGTTAAAAATAATTACATTTTAATACTTAATAATAAATCAATAGCAATTAAAAACAAAAAAAAAAATATTGTTAGTGCTACTGTCAATTTACAAAACTACCGACAGCTTTCAGAAGTCATTAACTCTTCAACTTCCTTTCTTTTCTTCAACTCCTTCAATTTCCTTTCACTCCTTCAACTATGGCGTCAAAATCTGATGATTCTACCGATCTACCCGATGTTATGAATGAGAGTCGAATGATGAATTTCACTGATCCTGCTCTAGTTCCTTCCGGAAAGTAAGTATGCACATAATTACAAATAAAATAGTGTTGGTAGTTCCTTCAAATTTGCATGATCTTGACAGCATGAGGAAAGATCGGTAACAGATGGTAGTTTTGGTCGAAAGGGGTTAGATGAGGAGTTTGATTTTGATGGGATGGGTTGTTCCTTATCAGTTGGTAAGAGATGGTGCTGGTTGATAGTATTATGCTTTGTCTTTGCATGGTATTTTGTTATTGATTGTGGTAGTGAGTATTGCGATAATGTTCTTTATCTCTTCTTTGTGAAAGATGTTGGTTGTGTTTGAATTAGGAGTAAGATTTATAGTAATATCATTTATTGGTTTAAGATTTTTACTATCCATACTAGGTTGTACTTGGAGATTGTGTAGTACCTCCTAGCCATTTGAAATATGTGTTTCATTTGTAGTCTTATGAGTAGTTTTGGGTGTGAGATTGTAATTGGAAAGAGCTCTTCCACTGTGCTCAATTTCTAATTGAACCGAAAATGCAGGCTTGAGTAACACCAACATTGGTGAGAATCAAATGCCCCATAATTCTAAGGATTCCTCCGCAAGGTTCGTCTACGGAGGGTGAGTCAGGGCCTAAGATCAGGCCGAAAGGTGTAGTCGATGGACAACATGTGAATATTCTTGTACTATCCCTTGTTAGCGGTTCAAGAACATAAGGTGTCTGTACTTTTATGTATGTGTGAGTTATGAAAATAAGCATAGCATAGAGTTTTATATAAGTAATATTGAAGACATGTTTCAAATGTTCACGCCTAACAAAAAAGTGTTATGTTGGGATAAATATATATATTTTTCACACACAATAGGGCTCGCAATATGCCTGACTTCACTGGTTTGCATAAATTCTTCCTTCACCTTGGACGTCAATGTGCTCACTTTGTGTCCACTTTATAATTATCTCAACAAGTACAATAGATGGGGAGATATATATTTCAGCAAGTACAAAAGTAGATGAAGCAAACTGTCTACTTGCTAGGTGGATGAAGCGGAAGCGAGAATGCCGGCTTGAGTAACACCAACATTGGTGAGAATCAAATCCCCGAAAACCTAAGTTTTCCTCTGCAAGGTTTGCCTGTGGAGATTGAGTCAGGGCCTATGGTTAGGCGGAAAGGTGTAGTCGATGAACAACATGTGAATATTCTTGTACTATCCCTTGTTATCGGCTCAAGAACATAAGGTGTCTCTACTTTTATGTAAGTGTGTTTTACGAAAATAATCATAGCATAAAGTTTTACATAAGTAATATTGAAGACATGATTCAAATGGTCACGCCTAACAAAAAAGTGTTATGTTGGGATAAATATATATATTTTTCGAATGCAATGGAGCTCGCAATATGCTTGACTTCACTGGTTTGCAGAAATTCTTCCTTCACCTAGGACACAAATGTGCTCGCTTTGCGTCCACTTTGGATTTATCTCAGCAAGTATATCAGTTGCGGAGATATATTTCAGCAAGTACAAAAGTAGTTGAAGTAGACTATTTACTTGCTAAAACTTCAACAATCTGAAATAAAAATTCAAGACCATAATATACATACAAATTAAGTGAAAATATAATTACATAAGAGTTCAACATCATTCAACCATTCAAATAAAAGACATAAAAGAAAAATATTGCTTGTTAGCCAATATAAGAAAAAATAAAAAGAAGAAATTTGAAACTCACAGCCCACTTGAACCGGCAGATAATAGGCATGATAAAAACAGTGGTGGACGAAGAAGAAGCGAGAATTTCGGTTCTAGTAACGCCAACATTGGTGAGAATCCAATCCTCCAAAACCCTAAGGGTTCCTCCGCAAGGTGCCCCGTAACTCCCCTGTTGCTCTATCCTTGCCAATGATTTCCTTCCAATCAAATGCAGAAGCATGCTTACTTTTATCGTGATAGTTGTTGACAGTCTACATGAGTGCCTCCTATATCGATGAATTTCCTCTTTTTATTCTTGGGGCCCCTTTGCGGTTTCTTCTACAATACAAAATTATTATTGAATGTTGGTACCATTCTAGTTCATTCTAAGTGTCTCGGTTGTAAAATGATACCATCTTTGCAAGCATCCACACATGAGACACAAGTAAAATCATCCAGAGGAGAAGAGCTTCCATGTTTGCGGTTATCCATAGTTGGGAAATCAATGACATAAATTGCGGAAGATGTACCTTGAAAGGAGGCAACAACAACAGTTCTGTGGACATCTTTCACAATTTATGTCATTGATTTCCCTACGATGGATAACCACAAACGTGGAATCTCTTCTTCTCTGGATGGTTGTACTTGTGTCTCCTGTGTGGATGCTTGCAAAGATGGTACCACTGAACAGCCGAGGCACTCAGAATGAACTAGAAGGGTACCAACATTCTATAATAATTTTGTATTGCAGAAGAAACCGCAAAGGGGCCCCAAGAATTAAAAGAGGAAAGTCAACGATATAGGAGGCTCTCATGTGGACTGTCCACATCTATCACAAGAAAAGTAAGCATGCTTCTGCATATGATTGGGAGGAAATCATTAGCAAGGATATATATTGCGACAGGAGAGTTACAGGGCACCTTGCGGAGGAACCCTTAGGTTTTTGGGGGATTGGATTCTCACCAATGTTGGCGTTACTAGAGCCGACATTCTCGCTTCTGCTTCGTCCACCACTGTTTTTATCATGCCTATTATCCGCCCGCTCAAGTGGGCTGTGGGTTTCAAATAACTTCTTTTTATTTTATCTTGTGTTGGCTAACAAATAATATTTTTCTATTATGTCTTTTATTTGAATGGTTGAATGATGTTGTACTCTTATGTAATTATATTTTCACTTAATTTGTATGTATGTTATGGTCTTGAACTTTCATTTCAGATTGTTGAATCTTTAGCAAGTAGACAGTTTACTTTAGCTACTTTTGTACTTGCTGAAATATATCTCTGCAACTGCTGTACTTGTTGAGATAAATCCAAAGTATTGGACGAAAAGCGAGCACATTGGCTTCCCAAGTGAAGCAAAAATTTCTGCAAACCAGTGAAGTCAGGCATATTGCGAGCCCCATTGCGTTTGAAAAATATATATATTTAACCCAACATAACACTTTTTTGTTAGGCGTGTGTCTTCAATATTACTTATGTAAAACTTTGTTATTAATTCAAGCTCTTCAATTTCTTTATATTTTTATTATCTAATATTTAATTAATTAAATAATTTATAACATTTTAATTTAGAGTAGGGGTAAAATTGTAATCCAACTTTACACTTTGGAGCTTTGCACTTTAATTAGTAATATAGGACGATGATCAGTGGCGGATGTAGAGTGTGTCGAGGGGGGTCACGACCCCCCTCGGAAAAAAAATTGCACTATATATATAAGATCAATTTTTTTGTGTACGTGTATATATTTAAAATTGAACCCCCTGAGCATATGTCAAAGGATTAGCTCAATGGTTTATGGGGTTCAGGATTTTGCCTATGTGAGCTTTAGGTCACAGGTTCGATTCCAGGCAACAACATTTTTTTTATTTGAACCCCCTTGATAGAATTTCTGCCTCCGCCACTGACAATGATATGATATATAGAATAATTTTAGGATGTATAACCTAATTTTTTAATATCTATTTTCCTTTGCCATTGAATTTAAAATAAAGATCAATTTTTTAGTATATATAATTTTTAAAAGTTACATGAGTATTATTAAACACTATGTTTCAATAAAGGAAGAGATTTTGTGTTCCAAAATACCTCAAATGACGTAGTATAATTTTTGGCTTTTCCTCTAATGTCTTATTGTAGTTTTGGCTTTGACTCTCATTGTTGTAGTTGTTCAATTGCCTTCTTAATTTTCTCTTTGAAAGTGTCATACAATTTTTTATTATCACTGCCTTTAATGAAAAATACCCTTACAATTTGGAGCATACATTCCAAAAGAAGGAATTTGATTGAAGAGTAAATATATAATGTCTTAAAACTTTACGTGGTCATTCAATTTCATAGGATCTATGTAATTTTTCATTACTTTAGTTTAAGACATTCTATTTATCTAATAGTATAGCTAGATACATACATATTAAAACCTTGAATATACTTTTTTTCCTTTTAAGGCTTGTAACTCCAAACATGCAATCACATTTATTCATAAATTTAAGTTATTATTGTATTTCTAAAGAATTAACATAAAATATTGTACATTAAAGCCTAAAGGTAATTCATAGATTGCAAAAGAATTTCCTTTCAAAGTAATAAAATAATATCAGAATAAAATGATACGATTTAAAAATATATATAGGGTGCATTTGCATATATATTAGGGACTTGGGGTGAAAAGGATAAAACAAACAATAACAAAATTAAATCTAAAAAGCCAACAAAAACTACAAAATCTATGTAAATTACTTAATATTGTGTACCTAAAAAAACCCACTCTTGAATCCATCTCCATTGATATCATGAGTTTAGCATGCACTAATCTGGCAAGAACAGAAAAAATAAGAAAACATCAAAAAATTTATTATCTTTTAAAAATATAGTAGACAAAAAAAATGCATAAGAGATCTTGTTTTTCTTCCATTGAAACCAATCTACTAAGATTGTATGTTTGTTTTTCATGAACAGTCATTTTAGTACATAGAAGGGAGCAGTCACTTTCCTTTTTCTCAAATTCGTTTTTATTCAATCACCTACATATTATAATTAAATTTTACAAAATAGAAAGCTATTAACGACTAATCAAATTATAAAACATGTTTAAAAGACAATTGGAAAAAGAAGATTTTGAATTGGAAAAGAAGAAAATAAGGTCGCTGACCTCGATAAACTATAGCACCCAGTCTACGAATGATGACCTTAATTTTCGTGTACCTCCTCTTCATGATCTCATCCATCTTTGAGTAATAACTATTCTACAACCCACAGAGGGAGTATTACATTAAAAATTGGTAATAGATTTATTAAGTCCCATTCACCCTATCAATGTTTTAATTATGTATAATTCATCCAGAAACTTATAAAATTTTGTAACGTAGGAAGTGTGCTTTCTTTCTACTCTCAAAACACTTAATCCTACACATTTCTTAGAATTTCAAGTCATCATTAAAGTACACTAATGGAGAAAAAACTATTCATATACCATCAGAAGAATTTAACTTTTTAGCTTCTCAATGTAAACTAACAAATGACATAATCATTTATTTTTAGACTGTACTTCTAATATATATTAATCGTTAAACTTAATAGAATTTGGTCTACATTATTTTACAACTTTTTAGCTTCTCAAGATTTAGGGAAGAGATCAGTATACATGGAGGCCTAAAATTCTATGCTTGTGTAGAAACAAAACAATAAAAAGGAAAAAGTTATCTAAGTTTCCATTATGAGAATCTAATTATATTGAATTCGATAAATTTTAGCAGGGGTAAAAACTTAATATGATAACTTACTACTTTCTCTGTCCCTAATTACTTGTTCACTTTTCATTTTTTAGTTATCCCTAATTATTTGTCCATTTTTACAAATCAAGAAAGGACAAATTTTTTTTTACCTAATATACCCTCAATTAATTATTTTGAAAAATGTAGAACTTCTTGAAAACCTCAAGATTTTAATTCATCAACTTCATAATTAATAGCGGTAAAATGATAACTCACTATGTCAATAATTATTTTCTTAATAGGTGTATCGATTCAAAAGTGGATAAGTAATAAGGGACAGAGGGAGAGGGAGTATTGAATTTAAACTCACTATCTCTTTTTCCATCATTAATTAACTTAGCTAATTAGAATCTGATATTGAAAAGTAACAAGAAATGATTATAAATTAGAATATGCATTATGTGAAAAATTAGTTCAAGAATATCAAAATAATTATATATGCATGTACGAAGAGAACAATAATAAATATATATATATATATATATATATATATTAGTTTTGACGCACATGCGTTGCACGTGAAAATCAAATCATGTACCACATTATTTTTAAAAATAATATGAATATTGCTAAATAAAAAATTAGTCACTCTTAAAATCTCTTAGTTACACCTCTTAAATAAACTTTCTACTCCCTTCCCATAGTGCATTACTTTGTTATTATTGTTTTGTAGGTGTTTTTACTTTTAATATAATATAATATAAATAAATATTGATAAAAAATATAGAAGATATACTAATTGGATGTTTTAGCCGGAGTATTAGATTAATTTTACATTCATATTATGAAGTGTTCTAATTTTACTGAACTTTGAGATTGTCAACGTCTGTAAATCAAACTTGAGGTTTTAAGAAGAGAAGAATAGAAAACATAAAAAATGGTAGTTTAAAAATGTGAGAAAACCCCTCCATTTATAGTTAAAAATGTGTAGGATTAGTATGTGCATAGTTTCTTATCATAGAAATATAGAAAATATACTAAATTGAGTATTTTAAGAAGAATAATAATAATTATTATATTTTTTTAAAATGTAGTTTAAATTTTTGATGAAGCCCCTCTTTTTACAGCCAATAAATGGTAGTGTACGAAAAACTGCTTGTGGTGCCTTATAAAAAAGAAGTCACAACCCTTTAGAAAGGTCAAAACTCATCGGAAAAGTCATAACTCTTCGAAAAAGTCGCAACCCTTCGAAAAAGTCACAACTCTTCGGGGTTGCAACCCTTTCGAAAAGTCACAACTCTTCGGAAAAGTCGCAACCCTATATATAGAAAAGTCACAACCCTTCAAAACAGTCACAACTCATCAGAAAAGTTATAATTCTTCGAAAATGTCACAACCCTTCAATGTAAAAAGTTGTCTGCTTTTAATATAATATAATATAATACACAAAAATAAATATAATACAATATAAAATATAGAAGATATACTACATTTGGTGTTTTAAGTTGGGGGTATTATAATAATTTAACATTTAAGTTATTAGTTTATTCTTTTAAGGTAGTATAGATAAAAAAAATAAAAAAAAGATAGATATAGATTGGTCTAATTTTAATTTGATATGAAATTTTAAAAAATAAGAAGACTTTTAATTTAAGGATCATATATAGAATATATAAAAATGTCTTTTAACTTTGTGGTCTTTAAGATGCATCCTCACCCCCAAGAAAAAAGAACATTATATATTAAATTGAATAAAAATAAAAGTACAACAAATAAATTGAAAACGAAAGAGTACTTATTAAATGTAGTTTGGATTTTTCAAACAAGTTTTTGATCAAATACTTTTTCTCCAATAGTTTGAGACTTTTCAGATTCTGAACACGAAGTTGTAGTTTGTGCAACCGAAAATCATTAAACTTCTTGTCATGTAAGAGTTGCTGCAAAAATATATTTTATGGCTATGAAAATGAGTGCATATTAATTATCACGATACTCTTCTCGTTTGAGGTTGAGTTATTTCATTCTCCTTGTTGCATCAATTTTTATTGATCTATCTAATTTACCCACAAAAAAATATTGTAATTGCATAATCGAACAACTCTCCCAATCTTCATTATTATAAGTAGTAGAATAGAAAACTTACAAAATTCGTAGTTTAAAAATGTGAGAAACCCCCTCTATTTATAGACAACAAAGGATAGTATGAAAAGATGCTTATCGTGTCTTTTCAAATAAGTCACAACCCTTCAGAAAAATCACAACTTTTCGGAAATGTCATAACTTATCGAAAAAGTCACAACTCTATAAAAAAAGTCACAACCTTTCGGAAAAGTCACTATCCATCAATGTGAAAAGGTGTCTGCTTTTAATATAATATAGTGTATATAAATATAATATTAAATATAGAATATATAATAAATTGGGTGTTTTTAGTTGGGAGGTATTATAGTAATTTAACATTCATGTTAGGGAGTTCATGCTTTTAAG